>JAQQSU010020381.1:0-10057 GCA_028627135.1 Pseudochirops cupreus | reverse complement strand
ATAGGACACAGACCACAGCTTTGAACCTTCCCCTGAAAGATTGAAAAACAAATCCACATCCGAAGATTTCTCAGTTTGTTGGTTTGTGTTGGTTGTTGTGGTTTTGGGGGGTGGAGGGGATGAACCTCTGTACTTCAGACACACACACACACACACACACACACACACACACACACACACACACACACGAAATCTCTAAGTTGGAAGAGACCCACAAGGAATCTGGTACAACCTTTATCTGGCCAAAAATCCCCTTTAGAACATATCTGTAAATTAGAATAACTCACTGCAAAAACTAGAATGAAGGCTCCCTGGGTTTGAGAAATGTTAAGTGAAGAAGAGATTTGATCATTTTCTCCTACCCATTTCAATTCTTGTATTTAGTTGCAAACGAATGACGTAAGCGTGTGACAACCCAGGTGTCCATACTAGGGAGGTGAGAAGTATGAAAGAGATTCATGAAGATGGCATTCACAGCCGGCTAGAGTCAGGAATGGGATGCTGTAAGTCTCCGAACCTGCCCCATATTGGGGGAGATGAGGCTGTAGCCCCAAATACAGTGTCCCAGATTCCCTGGTTTGTATCTGACACATGAGAGATGATCATCGTCAGGTAGGCGCTCTTCTGCTTGCACAGCTCCACTCCGGGATTTCTGAGCACATTAATTGGTTCGGCAGCTAGGTAGCACAGTGGGTACTGTCGGCCCTAGAGTCAGGAAGACTCATCTTTGTGAGTTCAAATCTGATCTCAGACACTGTGTGATCCTGGGCAAGTCATTCAACATGGTTTGCCTCAGTTTCCTCCTCTGTAAAATGAGCCAGAAAGGAAATGACAAACCACTCCTATGTCTTTGCCAAGAAAACCCCAAATGGGGTCACAAAGAGTTAGACTTGAGTGAAATGACTGAACCACAAAAGGGTACATTAGTGGCCTTTTACTGCCATCTCACCCTGTACCTGCACGAGCATCCTGTTGTCTAAAACTTCCAGACCTTTCTCCATATGAGCTGCTATCAAACTATACCTTCCCCATCTTATATGTGCAAAGCTGATTTTTTAAAAAATCATTATTAAATTTCATATTATTTTAATTATCCCCTTTGTTCCAGGTTCTTAAAACCTTTTTGGATGTAATTTCTTAGCTATCCCTCCCAGGTTTTGTAATCCGAAAATCTGATGAGCATCCTACTAATACAGGCTACTATCTAAGATGAACTAGCAAGAAATTTCCATATATTATAAACTCTATAATGAGTCTATACATTTACAATATGCCCCCCAAGCATATTGGGGGGGCATGAGAAATTTATTTTAGAACTATATGGCTTTACCGAAATGTTGGATATTCCTCAATTAAGTTCATTCGCCTTTTCTTTTGAAAACTCTTAGTAGATAGGGATAAAGCAGGCTTGGGGGTAACAAGGTCACTACTATTCCAGAGGTCCCCACCACAATCTAATAGGAGCTCTTAACTTAGGGCTTTTGTACCATGAGGGTCCATAGGTAGATTTCAGAGGGTCCAGGAACATTAATAAGAAAAAAAGTACATTTAATTTACATATAATTGGTTTCCTTTGTAATCCTGCATACTTTACATTATGCATTTTAAAACCCACTGAGAAGGGTTTCAGAGGCAGACTGCCCAAGGGGTCTGGGGAACAAAAAAAAGGTTAAGAACCTCCAGTCTAAACTACCACTATGAGTCCCAAGGCTTATCCCTCTGTCTCCCTGAGGAAAGTAAGGGGAGACACAGGGACACAGAAGCAGTATTTCTTGTACCCCGCCACACACAAAAGAGAAGATACATTTTACAAAGCAAATTCCTGAAAGCATTGAAGCAAAGCAGTATAAAAGTGACTGAATCGCCCGCCGCCTTTTTCTTCTGTTCTACTACAGTATGGAACTGCTTGTTTTATTTCTTAAATTTGGAGTAAAATAAATTTTTTTTAAAAAAGTAACTGAGCCTGATAGTCCTTGCAAGCTTACAGTCAAGCAGTTAAACTGTTTATTAAGAGGAAGGGCGTGTCATCCACGAAAACATTATTCTAACGTGAAGCTGAAAGGGGGCACCCTCTCTAACCCTAAGGGAAGAGATTCACGGTTTCCTTTGACCAAGGGAACTGGGGGGTTCTGGCACAAGTCACTGCGGGGAAACAAATATTTAAAAAAAAAAAACAACCACAGTCCACTAAACAGAAATGAAAGTTCACTGAGCTGTCAAAATATAGACTTATACAAACCTATTTCTCAAAAGAAAAAAAACCTTTAGCAACGAGGCAGAGAAAGCCACTGATCTGGTTTCCAACCCTCTCTCAAAAGATGGGATTCATCAGGAATTTCAAGGCTGATCTCAAAGAAGGGGGGAAAAAGGCCTCCTAAAACCTCAGTAGACTTTGCTCTTTCAGTCAATCAACAAGCATTTATTAAGCTCTTGCAGTGAGCTAGAGATTTTTTAAAAAGAGGAAGCAATCTCTGCCCTCAAGGAGCTTACGTTCTAATGGAGGGAAAAAACATTTATACATGTACATACATACACATACATACATGTATGCATGTATGTATATGTACACATACTGTATGGATAATATATAATTATATACGTATATATAAACACAACTGTATGGATGACAATTAAATATACTATACGTGTATTGTATATATGTGTATGCACATATACGCATACACATCATCATATGCACACATATTCCAATTTCTGCCTGGTTCTCCTGGTTTCTTTCAAGTCTCAGATCAAACTCTACCCTCTTCCAGAGGTCTCTCCTAGTCTCCTGTAATGCTGGTTTCTTCTCTCTGAGGAACCTCTGATCTCCCTGATCATATCTTGTATATATATATATATATATATATATACACATACATATATATAGTTGTTTCCCCCATCAGAATGTGAGCACCTCAATGGTAGGTCTGGTTTTTGCCTTTCTTTGCATTCCCAGAGCTTAGCACAGTTCCCAATGCACAGTAGTGTTTAATGAATGCTAACTAACCTGTTGAATTATGGGAGAGAGGGCACTGATGGTGGAGACTGGGAGAAGGGAAGGAAATCGGGGAAATTCCTTGACCTGCCTGGAAGCCTGTAACCTCACAGAGAAAAGCTGGTAATTAACTGCTCTCTCTAAGTGCCTAACCTCTACCATACTAATAAGAGACAGCCCTGGGAGCTGAAGTAACTCTGGCTCAGTCTGCCTCCAGGATTAGTTTGCTTTTTTAGATTCAGAAGATTATATCTAGAAACAGTTGAAGAAAGGGCACTGTGATCTCCTAGCCCAAAATAATAATTGGACATTTCAGCCTCAGTGTTTAGGCAGTATAAGAAGCTGACTCAACATGAGCTGGAATCACACAAGGCTTCTTAAGGTACTCGGTTGCAAGGAGTAGATGGATGGTAAGCCAAACAAAATACTCTTAAAAGAAAGTTCCAAAAAAAAAAAAAAGAAAAGAAAAAAAGTTCCAGAACTCTTCCCCCAGTTAATTATGCCATAAAATCCCTTTGGGACTGGGCTTGAAAGAATGTGAAAGAGTCCTCTGTGGGCAGAATGTTCAGCCAACTGAGACATCAACCTTGTAAAGTCATTCGTCTGCAACATGCAAAAATAAACAAATGTCACATTGCTGTTCTGCTTGTCCTTCATTCTCAAAGAGGACCTGACAGGTGATGAAGCCTTGACATGCAAGTGACTTGGATTTAAGTGAGGCAGGGCTGTGCAAAGTCACCAGCCTCACTTTCTCCTCCAGAGCCATCTGGGTCCAGTGACCAGATCTAGATCAGGATGACTAGTGATGGTCCAGGATGCAGTGGGAGATCTTGGGTCTTTCAAGCTAAGATCTTAAACAGGTCTCGGTTTGGCTGAGGCAGCGACAAGCTAGGTAAAGAAATGAGGCATGGACGGCATCTTTAAAAAACACACATCTGGGAGGGTCAGACCTTCAAGGTTTCTGGACAAAATAGAAACAATTGCCATTTATATTCATTCTGAGCCAATCAGGGCACAAACAACGACCAAGTGGGGCCTAATGTGGGGTCTGACCTGGGACCTATGGTTGATCAATGAGAGCCAGAGTGACAAATGTCACATGAGTAGCCTAAGAATCACTGCAAGATCTTTACTTCTGATCCCTCAGCATACTGTGGAACAGAGCAGATCCAGAGGTTTTTTTTTTTTCTTTTTGGAAAGGGCAAGGCAGGGCAATTGGGGTTAAGTGACTTACCCAAGGTCACACAGCTAGTAAGTGTTAAGTGTCTGAGGCTAAATTTGAGCTCAGGTCCTCCTGACTCCAGGGCCAGTGTTCTATTCACTGCACCACCTAGCCACCCCCAGAGGATTTTTTTTCATATTAATTAATTCCAAGACAGCCAGATGAGCTCGTATCCATATCATATTTGAGCCCTACTGACTTGTGAATTTTTGTACCCAGTTCCTGTTTCCTCAGATTCCATATGAAATAATCTTACAAAATAATCCAATTATAACATTTTGGAATAAAACATCCAGTGTTTCACGCTGGCCCTTACCATTCCTAATGTCCAAAGGAAAACGATTCTAAAAATAAGATCTACCTTCAAGATTTTTTAAAGGGAGTGAATCAGCCTAATCATAAGAGGCTGTGTGTCAGAGTCTAGGAAAGCCTGAGTTCATACAACCCCTGTCTTAATGTGCACCACTTGTCTGACCCCGGGCAAGCCACTTAACTGTTGCTTGCCTTAACCCACTGGAGAAGGAAATGGCAAACCCCTCCAATCTCATTGCCAAAAACCCCACGGACGGTATCATGTGCTGCGGCGTCCATGTTCATACACAGTCAGGCACAACTGACTAGTAGTAGTAATGTTGCTGTTACTGTTACTATTATCAGTTCACTTGATGGTCCGAAGCATTGCAAGGACACGCTCAAGGTCTCTCTTAAGAACTTTGGAAGTGATTGTGCAACATAGCAGATACCGAAGGGCCCAGCATGACATGCCCATTTCAGAGAAGGTGCTGTGCTCTATGAGCAAAGCAGAATTGAAAGAGCTCAGAGGAAACGTGAGATGCACAAAATTAGAGAACCCACCCCAAAGGTCCACACGGACTGTTTGTGCCTGACCTGTAGCAGGGCCACAGCTGGACGCACTGAAACTTGACTCTAGTATAGGGATGTCACTTTGGTCCTCTTCGAGGATGAAGGACAGCAACCAACCATTAACTATTATTTCTTTACCTAGGAGGTGGGGTCCTTGTATCATTGAAATCACAGATCTAGTCTCTATCCCCACCTGCTCAGACCCCTCCCCTCCACCTAAATCCTGCCAATAAATGTCCCTTTTTCATAAATGGGATACTGAAAGATTACTGCCACCCATAAAATTACAACAGCAACCAGAAAACCGAAATGAAATCCTGCCTCTCAGGGTGAAAGTGACTGCCCGTCTGACTAGTTAATTAAAAAAATAACTTCTCCACACACCAACCTCATGCCCACCAATTTTTAGAGCACCAAGAACAACATATGGAATCCTAAGGTGGAATTGTATCTACTGTTTTCTCTGAATAGGTGGGAAGGGAAGGGAAGAAGCATTTAGGAAGCATCTAATCTGTGCCAGGCACTGTGATAAGCCCTTTTTATAAATATGATCTCATTTGATCCTCACGACAACCTTGGGAAGTAGTGGCTATTATTCTCCCCATTTCACAGTTGAGAAAACTGAGGCAGGCAGAAGTTAAGTGACCCAGGTCAGACAGTCTGAGGCCAGATTTGAACTCGGGTCTTCCTGACTTCAAGCCCAGCCCTCTATGTACTGTATCACCTAGCTGCCTCCATGATTTTTCCCTTGTTGTACCCACTATGAGTATCACAAATTTGTTTTCTTGTGGCCACATTTCTTGCCCACACTGTTTCGCTACATAGCATTTCCCAGATGAAGGCTGTCTTTTCTCAATTCTTTTGGAAATGATTGTAGGAAGGGACTTTTTAAGGAGATCAAAATAAAGAACCAGACCTGGAGTCAAGAAGCCCCAAGTTCAAATCTGGCCTCAAATACTCACTAGTTATGTGACCCTGGGCAAGTCACTTAACCTTTGCTTCTTCCACATCTTCAAGTAGGAGCCAGACGACTATTGGGTAGAAAGGATGACCACATATCATGTCTGGGCTGGGCTAGATGCCTTCTGAGGTCCCTTCCAGCTCTCCGATTCTATGAAAATCACCTGCTGCACTGGAGCTTTTAAAAACTGACATTCAAATATTTGGTCTATTTTTTTTAAACTAATTGTTTTAGGGAACTTTATATATTTATTCTGGAAGTATTCATTAGTTTCTAAAATAAGTATGGACATCATAACCAGACAACTATGTGTCTGTGTCACTGGGAACCATGAGTAAACAGGGCACAGCAACAGCTTAATACATATTCCATTGACGGATATGTCCAGACAGGTTACAGTACAAAATTCCCTAAAGAAGGTACAAAAGGTCCAGTGGTTCAATTTAGAGGACTTGGTTGGGACACTACTGATGGTATCTTCTTAAGAAGCTGTGAAATTCTTTTAATATGAGTAACTTGAACACACCTCTAGGTATGACTGAATTAACCAACCCCACCTAGAAGATGAAGTTGAGATATTCCTCACTCAGATAACAATCATTTGCTAACAAAGTCCAGAGCCGTACCCTCTGGCTGGACCTTTAGGTTTTAGGGGATCCAGGAGGGCTGAGCTTCTGGCTTCCAATCTGGGCTGCAGTGAGCTAACACAATTAGGTGTCCAAACTAAGTGTGGCATTAATATAACATGGGTTGTCTCAGGAGGGGCAAACAGGTCCAAGTTGGAAACACATAAGCCACAGCTCTCCCGACAATCAAAGTGGGGATCAGGCCTGTGAGTGGTCCCTACTCCCCACATCCTAACTGGGCAAGATAGTGAGATCCAGTCTTAAAAAAAAAAGTAATAGGGGTTAGAGGCTTCAACCCTAGGGTAGTGCTATAATTTCAAAGGACCATATAGGACCTGAGGGGGGGAAAGTGGGGGGCCAGGAGGAAGGTGAAGGTTCACAGGAAAGGGAAAGAGAATTGCATCAATTGTGTATAGGCTTGGGTAAAAGGCCTTCACACTATCACTTAGGTTAAATAAAAGACCTGTATGCAGTATTTTGTTGGCCCTGAAACAGAAGGCCTTCCTTTTCCTTTCATTTTTGAGACCTAGACACAAACTGAATTCTGATATTCCCAGAGGAAACCCTGAGTAGGGAAAAAAAAGAAAGATGTTTGAGAGCTGCACCTATGACTGCACTTGGTCCAAGTAAACCTTCAGTTTTATTTCTGAGCCACAGTTCTTCCACTAGAATACAAGCTCCTTGAGGTCAGGGATTGTCTTTTTTTGCCCTTCTTTCCATCCCCAGCACTTCACACAGTACCTGGTAAACAGCAGGCAATTAATAAATGCTTACAAAGTAACAGCAATGTTGTAGGATGATCAGCTGTGAATGACTTAGCTATTCTCAGCAACACAATGATCCAAGACAACTCGGAAGGACCTAGGATGACAAATGCCGTCCGTCCCCAGAGAAAGAACCAGTGCTGAAGCATACTTTTTTAAACTTTCCTTGGCTTTCTTGAGGATTTTTTTTGGTTCATGTTTTCTTTCACAACATGATTATTATGGAAATGTTTTGCATGACTACACTTGCCTTCTCAATGAGGGAGTGGCGAGGGAGGAAGGCAGAGAATTTGGAACTCAAAGTTTTAAAGATGAATGTTGAAAACTGTTTTTACATGTAACTGGGTAAAATAAATATTAATTTTTTTAAAGTGGCAAGAATGCACAAAAGAGGTATGTAAGGAAATCTCAACATCACCAACAACTAGTACGGCGTGGCCACCGACCCAGAGCCGGGCGCCCTGAAGAGGGCGGCGCGGCTCGCGATGCGGCCGGCAGAGACGGCTCCAACTGAGCTATTAAAATCCTGCCAGAGCGCCACACTGCATATGCCAGTGACTTTGGAACACTCAACAGTGCTCAATGGTTTAGAAAAGCTCGGTTTGTGTGCCAATTCTAAGGAAGGGCAGTGCCAAAGAACTGTACTCATTCCACACGCCAGCAAGACTTCGCAAGTTAGGCTTCAGCAATATATGAATCCAGAATCACAAGAAGAGCAGGCTCAACTTCTAAGAGTCAGAGGAACTAGAGACCAAATTGCCAACATTCACTAGATTATAGAGAAAGCAAAGGAGTTCTAGAAAAACATCTATTTCTGCTTCACTGACCATACTAAAGCTTTTGATTGTGTGAATCACAACAAAAATATGGCAAATTTTCAAAGAGATGGGAGTGCCAGATCACCTTACTTGTCTCCTGAGGAACCTGTATGCAGGCCAAGAAGCAGCAGTAAGAACCAAACACAACACATCTGACTGGTTTAAGATTGGAAAAGGACTACAACAAAACTGTATATTTCATCTTATTTATTTAATTTATATGGAGAGGAAATCATGTGAAATGCCATGCTGGATGAATCAAGAGCCAGAATTAAGGTTGCCAGGAGATACATCAACAATCTCAGATATGCCAATGATATCACTATGATGGTAGAAAGTGAAGAATTAAGAAGCCTCTTGATGAGGGTAAAAGAGAAGAGTGTAAAAGCAAGCCATAACTTGAAGCTTACCATAAAAAAAAATATCAAGTTGATGGCAACTGGTCCCATCACTTCCTGGCAAATAGAAGGAAAAGAAATGAAGGCACCGTCAGATTTTAAATTCTTGGGATCAAAGGTCACTACAGATGGCGACTGCAGCCATGAAATTAAAAGATGCTTGCTCCTTGGAAGAAATGCTACAGCCAGTCTGGACTGCACACTAAAAAGCAGAGACAGCACCTTGCTGACAAAGGTCCAGGTAGTCAAAGCTATGGTTTTTCCAGTAGCAAAGTGTGTCTGTGAGAGCTGGACTCTAAAGCAAGGTGAGCACCATAGAATGAACACTTTTTAATGATGGTGCTGGAGAAGACTTTTGAGAGTCCCTTGGACAGCAAGCAAATTAAATCAGTCAATACTTAAAGAAATTAATTCAGACTATTTATGAGAAGGACAAATACTGAAGCTGAAGCTTAAATACTTTGGCCACATAATGAGAAGGCAACTCCCTGAAAGACAGGACTCCCTGCTTTGGAAAAGATTGAAGGTAAAAGGAAAAGGGGATAGACAGGATCATGGAACAATGAAGACAGAAGGCCTGGTGTGCTTCGGGCACAAAGAATCAGACACGACTGAGCAGTAACAACGTCAATCAATGCTTGCTGAGTGACTCATGGGTCTCCTTCACTCTCAGTCGGTGAGGAAGACACGGGGCTTCTTTTTCTCATTGTTCAATCACTTCCCCTTTCATGAGTGTTGCCATCCCTAGGCTGCAGTCTGTATAAATGGGCAGGCACTGTATTGAGCCTATTAACTGACTCCGTATTCCTATTTGCTCGGGGGTTTCATTGTTTTATTTCTCACTAAACATTCCTTGGGCCATGACTGGCTCAGTGGTTAGAAGAGAGCATATTTATTACCTGTCATTTCTGAAGACCTTTGGCAAGTACCTTCTGGGGAACCACATGGCCAGGGCACACATCAACACCCAGAGAATAGCAAGCTCATCAAGCATCTGACCCAGGAAACTCAGTGTTGCGTGGAAGTAAACTGAGCCAATTCCTAAAATCAATGACAAACCAACAGCGAAGGTTAGAAGACAAAAAGTACAATAATTCAGTGCACCGTTCAGTGCCAGAATTCATTTTGCTTGACTCCACCTATTTTTGACAAAGGCTTTGCTTTTCTTTTTTTTTTCCCGGGGGATGCATTTGAGGATGGGAGAAGAGGAGAGGGAGGAAGAGAAAGAAAGAAAGGGGGGGAGAGAGAGAGGGAGAGGGGAGAGGGAAGTTGACAGGAATGGAGGAGGAGAGGGAGAAGAAGGAGGAGGGGAAGGGGAGAGGGAGAGAAACAAAGGGAGAGAGAGGGAAAAAGAGAGAGGGAGGAAGGAGGGAGACGGAGGGGGATGGAGGGGAAAAGAAAGGAGGAGAGGA
>JAQQSU010020380.1:0-10057 GCA_028627135.1 Pseudochirops cupreus | reverse complement strand
TTATTATTGTGAAGCAGTGATTTGATGTCTGGCCTTAAATTCAATTTCTTTGAATAGTTAGGTATGAGGGCTGTCATAGCTAAAAAAAAAGACACTTCTCAGAAATACATCAATCTAAATGGAAGAAGTCTATCATTAGATGTACTTATTAAATCGGAATAGTCATTTTTTCTTTTCTTTTTGTTATTCTGAACTTGACAAAGATTACAACCATGAACAAATATATATGAAATGAAAAAGATTGCATAAGAAACCACAAGTCTCAATTACATACAACTTTTTTAAAGTATGTAATAAATTCTATACATTAATTCCAAAGGAGGTCTGTTTGTTGACACTCATTTTTCATCCCAACCCATTCACTAATTATACAAAGGTTTTTGTTTAAATTTAGCAAGTAAATTTCTATCTTTCCTGGTGTCAATCAATTTTTCTGGTAAACTAACTGCTAGATATTAAAAATGGGCTGAAATTCTTTATTTGGAAGGTTTTACATCAGGTGAGAAGATTCCATTTCTATTTTTTTCAAGTACGCTACTATGACAGCTTTTATAGATGATATGATCGCATTGTTTTTTAGTATCTTAGAGAAGGGAAAGTAAATATCTGAGATTAAGGGTGATCAATGGTGAAAAAATGAGAGGTCAAGAAGGATGAAAATTGAGAAGATGCCATCATATTTTGCCAATTAAAAGATTATTTTTAACTTTGGAAAGAGGAATTTCAGTTAAGTGAGTAGTCATGGGTAAGAAGAATGAGAACGTGGGAGATTGAACAGATAGTGGTACCCTCAACAGAAAAGAAAAAAAAAAAAGGAAGTGCCAAAGAGGGTTGGGTTTCATGTAATAGATAATGTAATTAGATATTCAATGTACAACACAACCCATTTATACCTACATACCCTGTTCAGTTCTCTCTCTCTCTCTCTCTCTCTCTCTCTCTCTCTTTCTCTCTCTCTCTCTCTCTCACACACACACACACACACACACACACACAACACATCACTCAAAGAACAAGTTTTTAGCAAACATTGCACTGAGATTTAGAGCCCTGCTTGCCTGAGAGGCACCTGCCTTACCCATGAGTGGCTCTGGTGGGAGTGGGGCAGGAAGCAGGTATGCTAGGAAGAGGAATTTTGCTGGTATATATTGCTGTTGCTGATGGTGTCCAAGTCATTACTGTGTTATAGCTATCCAGAGGGCCCATCCCATTCAGAAGGCAGAAGTTAGGGTCTTACACAACCACAGGTCTGCTGAGATTCAATGGCAGGGTCAGATAATGTCATGTCAATGTATGCGTGTGTGTGGGTGGGTGTTTGTGTATAACAAATTCACAAATATTAAGGATAGAAGATACTTAATAAGTGCTTGCTGTTTAAATGAATTTCAAAGGAAAGAAATCATGATGCAGTGGATAGAGTACTAGATCTATAGTCAGGAAATCATAAGTTCAAATTCTGCTTCAGACACTAAAAAGCTGTGTAACTTAGATCAAGTTACTTAACCTTTCCTTCTTTCATGTTCCTCATCTGTGAAATGAGGATACTAATAGTACATAACTAACAGATTTGTGGTGAAGATAAAATAAAATGATTCTGTCAGTCCATAAACATTTATTAAATGCCCACCATGTGTCAATTACTGCAATAAACATTGTAGATACAAAAAGAGTCAAAAGACAGTCTCTGTCTTCAAGAAGCTCACAATCTAATGGCAGAGACAAAAAGCAAATCAATATGTATAAAATCTATATAGAAGATAAATAGGAAAAAAGAGAGGGGTTTCTTTAGTATTAACAAGGGTAGCGAAAGGTTTCCTATAGAATATGGGATTTAAAGGAAGCCAGAGAAGTGAAAAAAGCACAGGTGAGGATAAAAAAAAAAAAAAACCAACATTCTAGGCAAGGGGAATAGCCAGGGATAATACCCAGACCTGAGAGATGAGGGATCTTAATGATGTATTCAAATATAAAGGTACGATTAATGTTAGATATTTTAAAATTAATTTAAAAGATGTTTAGTTAAGAGGAAATAAGGTTACCCATAGAGTTGCACTAAAATAGGGGTTGCTAACTTTCTTTTTTTGTTACAGACCACTCTGGTAGTCTGGTGAAACCTATGGACAGATTTTCAGAATAATATTTTAAGATTAATTGAAGAAAGCATTAAATTTCAATTAGATGCTAATGAAAATAGGGGTATAATTTTATCCCATCTAAGTTAACACACTGGATGTGGGTGAGGGGCCTCTGTGGACCCCAAGTTAAGAACCTCTGTACTAAAAGGATAAGAAAAAAATGACCCAAGTCTTCCTCTTCCTTGCTATCAGAAGTCTGCCTCCTTTAAAGCTGATAATGTTTTATACAAAAATAGCACACTTGTAAAAGTTCCTAGGTACAATGGTGATAGATGCTTTACAAATGTCATGCTCAATTGATATGCAACTGGGTCTTAGAACAATGGTATGTATAAATATAGATTGTAGCTCACCAGATGGAATTTTCTAACTTACAGGTCTCGTTTCCCTTTGACAGCTGTTTCTCTAGTCCATGATCCTGCCCACTGTGCTAACAGGGAGCCCTCTTCATCATGCCTGACGGAGGGCAAGTCAGCAGGGTCATTGCACATTATGAACATGGCAGGGAGGGCCCAGAGCAATTACAGAAATAAATGATGATGAACTACTTCACGCTCATCAGCTGCAAAAATTCACAGCCATCATTAGCCCAAAAAGCATCTTATGGCTTTCCTGTGGTAGAACACTGATTGCACCTTGAACTGCTATATAAATCATAGGGGGAAAACAGGTTGCATTCTTCAGAAAGCCTGAAGAAATATTTCTCTCTTTGCTCAAGTGTTAGAAACAAATCAAGTTGAAACAACAGTATTCTACACTTCCCTAGGAGTTTGGATCTAAGAAGTAGCTGAGTGTCAATTGCTTAGAAAGCCAGCATTTTTGTACTGTTTTCTGTTAAAGTCAGTGTCTCTGATGCTATTTCATCAAGGCAAGCCAACAGGTCTTTATTAATGGATTACAATGGGCCCAACAAGGTGTACCCACTTTAAGTGATTCAGGTAGGTATATTTTTTGCCTGATCTTTTTCAGAAAGTCAATAGGTCAGCCAGTCAATTAATAATTGTTTATTTAATCATTTATTATTTAAGCACCAAGCCCACTGGTAAGCACTGGCAATACAAATAACAAAAAGAAAGATAGTTTTTGGCTTCAAGGAGTTTATAATCTAATGGGGAAAGATGACGTATAGAAGAAAGCAGAAAAATAGGGAGTGCTGAGGGGAGGAAGAAGGTACCTAATGTAGAGGAGTGGTGTGGGGGCATGCACTTCAATACCAGGAATGAAATTGGTGGCTGGTCTGTGAGTTCTCTTTAAATGAAGATTTTGAGAGGAGTTCATTGTTCTCCCTTCCAGCCCTCTAATCAGAGGGGCACAGGGTACTCAGGAGGATAGTAGAGGTCTAAGTGCCAAAGCTTATGCAGATAGCAGGATGATGAGTTTACTGGTAAAGTGGTTTTCTGAAATCATGATTATGGTAGAGTCCAGGTCCAAAGAAAGCAGCCAATGGAAAATGAAGCCAAAATGTGTTTTCACTTTACTTAATAACTCAAAAACATCTCATCTATTTGGATGTTTCCTACAACAATGCATATTGCAAGCCATCTATACCTTCCCATCGTATGTCACTATTATTCAGTTCTCCCATAAGTTCACCATATGGAGTCCATCCAAAGTGCAGGTGGCTTTCCATACTTCCTTCTGATATTATAAGATTAGAAGTGGAGCACTCACCTGGGCAGCTCATCATTTCTTTCTACTATGCATTTCTCTGTTGATCTTGTTTATTATTATTCTTTGTATGACTGCTTATTCAATTTATGTTGCAGACTGTAACCTACCTGAAGCCTGTGCCTCTCTAGCATCCTTTGTGTTACTTTCATATACCTCTCACTTGTGAAACTAAATACCTTCAGTGAAATATATGTAATATATGCATAAATATATATTATATTATTTGGAAGCTGTATGAATTCATCACTATATAGAATTTCTTCTACTAATGGATGCCACAATCCCTCTGTGACTTAGGTAAGTCCTAGGGAGATGCCCATGTGTTATGGGAATCTGAAGTTCTTCCCTGCCCCTAGGCCCTTTGCTAAAGTGGCTACATGACTCTGAGAACCTTCCCAAATTTGAAAGTATACTCTGTTCCCTAATAGGCTGAATGTGGTCACATGGAGCCTGTGGTGCCAGGCTTGTTTTTCGGGAATGCCCGTGCCTTGTAGCTTTGTGATTGGGCAGTAGGCCTAGAGGGCTGTGACATTCTCCAAGCCAGGAGAAGGCTATATATATGCCCTGATGTGAGGTTTTGGTTTGGGGCTCACTTTGAGAAGAGTTGTGTGATTTGGCCAGATGAGACTGTGGGCAGCCATTGAGTCCCCCGGCTGTGAAAAACCCAGATGTTGGTGCTTCCCTCTCTGTTAACTGAATAGGTAACTGATGGAATAGTCAGATGCTGGAAGCCGTCTGCTGACCTGTTTTTCTGTTTGTTTGTAATTTGTGTTTGTATTCTCTGAAATTCAGGGTGCTGACTTTTCCCGCTGAACTAGGTAAATGATATGTTTGATTAAAGTGAGATTGTTAACCCCTTTTGAGTTGCTTTCCTTTAGAAAAGCTGATCTAAGAACCTGTGCTAGCAGCCGCCCTGGGTGTGCTGGGGTGCTTGCTGATACACCATGGTACACAAAAATTAAATAATTTGTCCAAGGTCCATCAGCTATTAAGTATCACATGTGGAATATGTTCCCAGGTCTTTCCAACACTAAGTTCATCACTATCTACTGCCTCACCCTTAGGGCTAATAGGGAATTTCAGTATCATCTGTTCTAACTCACATCTTAAATAGGAAGATACTGGGGCCTGGAGGGGTGAGATGGTTTGTTCAAGATCACACAACTAGTAAATGTCAGAGGCAGGATTTGATTTCAGATCATCCTGACCCAGGGCCAATGGTCTATCTATTGTCTTCAAAGCTTTTATAAATATTTTATAATCAAGTGTCAAATCATGTGATAGATTCTTTTTATAGAAAATTTTCATGGGGAGGTACAACTAAAGCTAGGGCCAGAAGGATGAGTAAGATTTTGACAGGCTAGAATGACAATTTTAAAGACCCTTGAGGGGATTTGACTAATGATTTCATTTTGCAGAAGACAAAACTGAGGCCTAGAGAAATTAAGTGGCTTCCTCGTGAGTACTGGCATACTTAGCATCAGACGGGACTTGAAGTTCAGTCTCTTGAATTCCATGCCAGTATTCATCATATTGCAATGCTGTTTATCTCCCAAAGTTAGAAGTAGTAATGAGTGTGGTCTGTGCAGAAGACTGCAATTTGACTTGCTTTCTTTCAGTAATTGCCTCTGTTTATGTATGTATGTACATATATATATATATATATATATATGTTTGTATGTATACATGTATTTATTTAATTTTTATTAATTAATTTTAATGTTATTAATATTTATTTAATTTATATAATATATATACACATACACACATATATAGATATAGATACAGATACAGATGTAGATATAAATACAGATACAGATACAGATATAAATAAGGATATAGATATAGATATAGATATATGGACATAGATTCATGTTCTAGACCTGGTTCTATTAATTACTGTTTAAAACAGGTGCATTGGTGTTCTTTTACTTTCTTGCCAAGTGTTCATGGTTATAGGCTGGATACTCCCTTATAAAGGAATTTTACACCTTCTTCTTCTCTTATTGTAGCAAGTAGTAGCAGCAGTGTGGAATCAAGATAATACAGTGTGGTGGATAGTAACATGGATTTAGAAATTAAAAAAAAACACAAAAAAAACAAAATTGAATTCAAATCTTGACTGTAAACACATACTGCCTGTATGACATTGGGCAAGTCAACTAAAATCTTGTTGTTCCAGGTAACTCTCTACAGAAATTCTAAGCTTTTTTAAAAAACACTTTGATAACTATATTTCAATATATTGATTGCCTTTGTAGCATCCTGTGTGATCATTGTCATTATATATAGATGAGGAAAGAGAAGTCAGGAAAGTTTGAATGACTTGCTCATAATCGCATAGTTAATAAATGGTGGGATTAGAGGTTGGATTAGAAATTAATTAGAAATTAATTCTCTCCTGACTGACTCGAGATCCAATGTTCATACCATATACAGCATGGTGGACCAGGATAACATCCTTACCTTTGACTGTTAGGGACTTCACCCAGAGGTCATAAAGCTGTAAGAAACCTTAATAACTTGCTATTGAGCCTCATCTTTTACCAACCCTCTGATCTTAAACTCAAATGCCACCATACTATTTGTTATCAGTCACCGTATATCCCATGGTCAATTATTTCCAGTGACATTATAAGTCATTGATCCACCTACCAAGTAGATGGCCTTTAACATTTTCAGGCTCATTTAACTGATTGTTTAGGATGTTTCAATAGTTTCAACTCCTATACCCAGGCTCTCACTTTTAAACTACCTTTTCCAATATTAATGAATTATGAACTTAGAAAATATGATTAGATTTGCCTTAAATAAACAATTTGGAAATTTTATTAAGAATTTGTTTTTTCCTCTCAAAAAAAGTATTGGAAATTGTCACTATGCTATAGTGTCACTGTTTAGTGTGCCTATTATAATCGTGTTTTGTTGCTTTTTTTGGAGAAGGCCACTATTCTTTTTAGTCAATGTTTTAAAATCTGTATTATAGAATATGAAAACCTGCCCACCTTTTAGACATATCACACCACATTTCATTTTTTCAGGATTTGAAAATAAAGGACCACTTCTAATTCACTGAATGGAACCTCAAATGCTTGATAAAATAAATGTCAAAGTAATCAGAAAACAGTTAAGCTCAATAACATCCCCAATAGAACTTAATAGAAAATATGTTCAAATACATTTTAGGAGTTTGTTTTGTTGAAAGCATTATATACCTCTCCTGCTTTTTTTATTTTAATCTTATCTTAAAAGAAGTATGTTATACTAGTATTCATGGGTATACTTATCTGATCTCATTTGATAGGACATAAAACAGTGAAGCATGTTAAAAAAAAAGGCAATTTCCATTACATAGTCTTTTGGAGCCACCTATTAAATGATCTTAGCATGGGTATATTATCACATATTATTATTATCTGTGCATATGCAATATCAACCCACTAGATTAGACTAGACTGTAGGGAGCAGAAACTGCCTATTCCAAATACCTCTATGTCTATACAGAGGAGGTAGTTTTTAAAATGTCGAATTAAATTTTCTAGTCATTGTTACCTATAGATACTTTGGTATATGCTTATCATGGTATATAGTAGGTGCTTAATAAATGTTTATTGATTGACTTACTGATGCTTCCCCCATGGGGTTAAAGAGTGATAGAAAACACCAGCATCCATGAAAATATTGTAATATAAGACATGTGTATGCGCCTAAGCCTAATCACTCATCATTGTTTCTACATCTTAGAAATTTTTAGGAAAGTATTTAGGTGTTTGGTTTATCTTTGAATCAAATATTTTACAAATTTTTAGGTCAAGATCAATTAACAGGTTCTTGAAAAACATTGAAGAATTTAATGCTACCATTTATAAACACAGAAATTCGCTCTTTTCATTTTTCTTATGAAGTTTTATCACTCATGGCACTACAGTTCTTGGACCTGATGGATTTCTTCACTTATCAGGGCAGTACTGTGATGGATGTAGAGTCTCAAGATCTTAGTTTTAGTCCTAGCTTTGATGCTCACTACCTTGTATGAGAATGGACAAATCCTAAAGCATCAAACATGTGACCTGGGCCACTACTCAGTGCTTTCCCACTCATGCTAAAAGGCAATTGAGAAATACTAAACAAAATAAACAAAAATACAATAAAACATAGTTAATGTTGTGTGGTTTTCTAAGTCAATTTGCAGCCTGAAGGGATCCATTTCTCTTTGAGTTTGACATCACTGTTGTTGACTGCTCTAAGTTCTAATTTCTTCACATAAAAAAGGATCACCTTTCATTACTCATCTTACACTATTTATATGAATATAGTGATTTATAAATCTTAAAAACAAAGGAAAAAAGCAAAGCAAAATAAAATAAAATAGATCTGAGTTCCTGCAAAATCTTGTCAGAATTATTGCCTAAAATATATCTACCTTATTAATATATCTTCCTTCTAATCCCTAAAAGATATAATGCATATATAATATCTATATATACAATAACTATAAGTATATGTATATAAATATGCTCACACAAATACATCTCTCTATACACATATGCAAATGCATATTTATGTATGTGTGTGTGTCTGCATTTATAATAGTGTGCATGTGAATACATTCATATACACACATTGATTATCCTACCTTGTCTAAAAGCAATGTCATTTAAGTAAAAACATTCTGAAACAATCAGAACTGAGTGCCTACAAAGTCAGGAAACATTCTTATACTTAGCAAAACCATTGTGTGAGAGACTTGGTAACATCTTGAGGAATTGTATAAACAGAACAGAGAACAGAAAGAGGGAGAGAGAGAGAGAGAGGGAGAGAGAGAGAGAGTGAGAGAGAGAGACAGAGAGAGAGAGAGAGAGAGAGAGAGAGAGAGAGAGAGAGAGAGAGAGAGAGAGAGAGAGAGAGATTCTGAGGGTCTATAAGTAGAGAAGAAGGACTGGAATCATACAGAACTTAATAAGAACCAGTAGCCCTTTAGAAACCAGCAAAAAGACAAAGAGGTTGCACACTGAGCTATAACAAAGAATGAAGGGAGTTATTGAAGAGGAACATCATCATCTCTATAATCATCTAGGAACATAAAACTTAGGATGACACTATCCATTTTACCTACTAACTCAAGGATTGAGGGAAATTTCAAGGGGGAAAAAAAGTACTTTCCCAAACTTCTGCATCCAGTGCCTAGCTGTTTGTAGACACTTAAAAAAATAAGTAAAACCAACTGCTTCTTTGAACAAATATTTCTCATACCCATAACCGCAAAGAGGATTGGGGATAACCAAAGATAGAAATGAACATGAATTAAGGCAGAAAGTCAAACCTCTTCCTAAAGGTTAAAGATTTTTCTAATTTTGGACTCAGAGTGATTATAGTTGTACTCTTTTCATTCAAAATAATCTTTATCATGGAAAATAGACTTTTAATCTAAAATAAAATCCTTAATAACAAACAGTATAGAACCATGAGCACATTACAGGCTATTCTATTTCCACAAGGCTTAAAATGAGCTAATTGTCATAACAATGTTAATCATAGTAATATAGAAATATAGAGCCTCTTAAACTCTGGGATTCCTCTCTACTTCTCTCAGTCTTAGTGTGAGTTATTTGGAAGTATTAATTTTGAAAAGTATATCTAAGATTCCACTACTGAAATAATATTTTCTTTTTACAGACCATAAAAGCCAAAATTCCAATAGCAAAATCATTTAATTAAGACAAACAATACAGCAAGTAATAAGAGGGATTCAATTAGAAAATTTTATTCTAACACATACATGAGTGATATCCCCAACCCCTTCCCAAATGGTTGATAGGATAGAAATCTCCATGGGAAAGTTTCTATAGAGGGATAGAAAGTATCCTTTAGAGTATGGGCAGACAAAAATAATTAAATTTATAATTTATTTTTAACATTTTTTTAAATTTAGAGTTCCAAATTATCTTCCTCACTCCCACCCTTGCCCACCTGTTGTGAAAGCACATCCTCTCATAAATTCTTCAGGGAGACTGACACAATTTATCAGAGTCTTTCTTCTAGATCTTTTTACATTTAATAGGCACCAGTACTACATGTGTGCTTTCTTTATGTTGTTCTATTGTCACTATACTACCCATTTCATATCATTTTCTGTATCTGTCTCTGCTTCCCTCTGGCAGGCTTTCTCAAATATATCTCTATCTCTATCTTTCTAGCTCTAGCTCTATATCTATACATATATATATATATGTATATATATATATATATAT
>JAQQSU010002038.1:0-14797 GCA_028627135.1 Pseudochirops cupreus | reverse complement strand
TTATGTCAGGGAGGGGGATGAGAGCCCCTAGATTTCATTCTTCCATCCCAACTTCTGAAAGTCTGGGCATGTAACTTCAAAAATCCAGGCCGTGGGTTGCTAGCCCCAGGAAAAACCGCTGACCCTGCTATGCGCCCCGCGTTCCCTCCTACCCAGTTCCGTTGGTCCTCTGCTCCGCGGGGAGATGGCTGCAGAAGCCTCTGGCTGGGTAAGTCTGCTGGGTGGGGCTTCTCAGTCTGCCACACTCTGCTCTCAGGTCCACGCTGGTGCCAATCCTGTGTGCTCCGCGTTCTCCCTGCCCCGACCTGAGTAGGCACTTTTCTGGGCTGGGAATCTGTCACTCTCTGTCTCCCAATGGGTTCTGTCCTCCACTTTCTTTTAAATGCCTACCCATCGGACTGGGTCTGGTGGGGCTTGCCCAGACTGGAAAAAGTTGTGGTTCTGTTTAGTGTAACTCTGTCCCAGAGACCCTTCAACTGAAGTCAAGGAGAGATAGGAGTGCTTCCTTCCCTCAAAAGCTTTTACACTCTCAGATCCCTCATGGGAAGGTCTTCCAACAATAATCATAGAGCCCTTTCCCAATATGAAGAATTGCCACAACTATATAGACTCTGAATTGGAGACAACAAAAATAACCAGAAATGATGAAACTGACCTTTCCACTCCACCATCTACCTCAGCCCCTGGCAGGGCTAGAAGCTTGTCTAATTTTTTTTTCTCATCTTCCTTCTAGACAAGAGATAATTTCCTAGGTCAAGGAGATGTACCTCTTTACCAGTTACAGGTTAGTACAAACTTTCACTATTTTAATTTCTTAGGCTTAAAATTTTTAATTTAACAAAGACTTGTATATCAGTAATATCATCTATGTAAATGTATACCTTACTGAATAGCTTGCCACTTTTGATCTTTGAATCTATTGCTTATTTAAAAATTAACCCCCCTGCCTCCTCAATTTTATCTAAATATATGATCCTGTGGTTCCAGTTTAAAGGTAATTTTTTTTTTTGCTTTTTGCCCAAAGTCACACAGCTAGTAAGTGCGTCAAGTGTCTGAGGCCAGACTTGAACTCAGGTCCTCCTGACTCCAGGGCCAGTGCTCTACTCACTGTGCCACCTAGCCACTCCTTAAAGGTAACTTTTAAGCAGGAAAATTATGTCTCTGATCATGAAAGCAACGTTTGAGAAAAATTATGAGTTTAATAGCAAGGTACAGGATTAAAATAAATGGGGAGAGCCTGGAATCAGATAGTACAGCAAGGAGACTCTTGTAATAAAATAGCATGAGGTTCTAGGTTTAGAATGGTGGCCATGGAAGTTAAGGAGGGATAGATTTAAGAGACAAGAAGATGGAAAAATTCTTAACATTTGATGATTGACTGTATGTGGAAAATGAAAAAGATAGTGAGTCAAAAAATTTTGAGCCAATGTAGGAAAAAGATCACTAATATTATCATTAATAGTAAATGAATGACTACTGGTTTCAGATAAATTTGAAATTGTATACACTGAATTTAATTGATAACAAGACATCCAAGTAAACATTTCTTATAGGCAGAAGGTTTGAACATGGGTGAGAAGTCAGAATTCTAGAGAGAGATTTGGAAGTTACTAAGATAAAAAATGGGGCAGCTAGGTGGCATAGTGGATTGATTGCCAGGCCTGGAACCAGGAAGATTTATCTTCATGAGTTTAAATTTGGCCTCAGTACTTAACCAGCTGTCTGTGTGACCCTGGACAGGCAATTTAACCCTGTTTGCCTCAGTTTCCTCATCTGTAAAATGAGCTGGAGAAGGAAATGATAAACCACTTCAGCGTCTTTCTTAAGAAAACCCCAAATGGAGTCATGAAGAGTCAGACACAACTGAAATGACTGAACAACAACAAAGATAGAAATGGTTTTCAAAACTGTGAAAATGGGTGACTTCTCCTAGGGAGAGAATGGAGAGAAAAGTAGGAGCCAAGGACTGCATTTTGAAAAAAGAACTATAAAGAATAAGAAGAAAGAAGGGACAGAAGGAGAAGTTGAGAGCAAATCAAGATATTGTAGTGATACAGAGATTCAGCACAGAATTTCAAGACCAAGGAAATAGTAGTGCCCCAAAACCTTGCATGTCTGAAAGGATAAAGTAGCAGAGAGACCTTTTAGATTTGATAAGAAGTAGAAAAATCTATAACCTCATGCACCATTTCCCCCAAATCAGGCCCCTGCAATCCTAAAGTGGCTCCCTGTAGCCTATGTTGTTAGTTTCATACAATTCTGCTTAACCTGCCCTTCTGGGCTCCTTGACGTCTAACCATGTCTCTTCCTTTAGCTACAGAGCCAATGTCTCTCTAGTGTAAGCTCTTTGATTCAGAAGAATAAACCTACTTCTACTTGCTTTGAGGTTTTCTTTATTTTTTCCAGTTCAAAAATAACCATTTATTAGTTGGTCTGTAAACCAACATCCTACCTGACACACAGCCTAACCATTCCATAACTTTCTTCCTTCTCTCACTCCATTCCCAACCAAAGCAAGCTGTTTTTTTTAAAATTTAACTGGGGTACCAGCCAAGATTATGGAAGTAGAATACCAGGTATAACCTAGTGTGGCCAATTTCTCGCCTTACCAGATGATTTGTTATAATTAGCTTATCAATTGAGCTTGAAGCAAACATCTCCTTTCCTTGTCCTTTTCGTCTTTATTCCCAACTCACAACAATTCTTAAGCCACAGATTTAATTGACATGGGTAATGGTTAGTGCAGTTTGTTGTAGGGAGTGGGAGTGGTGATCTGTGCATAAAAATCTATAGTTGTACTTTTGATTATAGTTCATAAACTTTTTAAGCACATTTTTATATTACAACTGTATATTGAAAACTCACTGTTTTATTCTAGACAGAAAATCCAAATATGGAAAGACCATACACATGTAAGGATTTTCTTCTTCATCCAAGAAGGTCAGTAAATATCAAATAAGAAAATGTTACCAAGTCTTTCATGTCTTCATTGTAGCCTGCAGTTCAATTCAGTTCTGTATGAGTTCAGGGCTTATACCCGTGCAAATAAGCCGTTTCAAAAAATAATTTAATTTTTAATTGTTGGTTTTGCAAAAGTATCTTTTAATTATACAGAAAGAAATTATTTTTGAGTGAGACAAGTGGATTGTTCCTTATACTTATATATATTTGACATTTAAATCTTATTTAGTGAAATATATCATATTTCAAAATTCATATTTACCAATTTGTCTTCAGACCTATAAATCATGTGATATAAAACCACTTTTCTAGAGTAAATATGTACTTTCACTTGACAGTATTATAAATAATGGAAGGCAACATAAACAAAGAGAGAAATTTAAAACCGAAAAAGCAGATTTAATAACTATACTGCTGAATCAAATTTCTCAATTTTGGAGGCTGTATTTAAACCCCTCAAAAACACTGTCAATATTCTATATTGAATATATGGGCAAGATATATGCTGACTGTTGAAAATATTGAAGTGTAGCAGAAAAATCATTTCTAAGAAAATAACACTTTTTCCTTTTCTAAATATTGCAGAATAATTTTATTGGAACCCAGGAAGTATTTTTTTCTAAAAGTGGAATTTAGAAAATGTGAATTTTTTTTTCATACATAGCTAACAGTATTTCTAAACTATCATTGTTCTGGGTATTAGAAATGTACGAAGTTTACATAAAAAACTTGTTAATTTACAGATTAGTCATCGTTTTTGTGTGAACCTAAAAAAAATTATCTCACTTAGCATAAAAGTTAAATGCATGTACTGAAACAAAATAGAAATAAACAAAGTACAGCATTGCCCCACAATGCTGGGGGATAAAATTGCCTTTTTTCCCCAATTAATTAATTAATCTTTAGTTTTCAGCATTCATTTCCTCAAGATTTTGAGTTCCACATTTTCTCCCCATCACTCCCGTCTCCCTACCCCAAGTTGGCATGCACTCTGATTACCCCTTCCCCTAGTCTGATCTTCCTTCTGTCATGTCCCCCATCTTGTCCCCTTCCCATTTACTTTCTTTTAGGGCAAGATAGATTTCTAAACCTCATTTCCTGTATACCTTATTTACCAGTTGCATATAAAAACAATTTTTAACATTTGTTTTTAAAACTTTGAGTTCCAAATTCTTTCCTTTCTTCCTTCCCCACTCACTCTCATTGAGAAGGCTAGCAATTCAGTATAGGTTATACATGTGTAGTTATGCAAAATACTTCCATAGTAGTCATATTGTGAAAAACTAACTGTATTTCCCTCCATCCTATCCTGCCCCCCCCACTTACTGTCTTTTCTCCTTTGACCCAATCCCTTTTCAAAAGTGTTTACTTCTGATTGTCCCTTCCCCCAATCTGCCCTCCCTTCTGTCATTTCCCCCTTCTTCTCCACTTCTTCCTTATTTTCTGGTAGGGTAAGATACCCAGTTGAGTGTGAGACAAGAATTTTTAGTTACATCCCCAAAAGACTCACCTCCCAAATACAGGTAACAAAGGAGGACTACACTTGAGTCTCCTCTCCTTAAGTAGTTTTAGAGTGGGCTGAAATTTATGTTGTAAATTTTTTAGTAAAGGTAGTATAAATAACATTTCTGGGAAAATGTGCCTACCTGAGTGACAAGAAGCAATTTGTTCCCTTTGGAAGTATCTACGTACATTTAGCAGATGTAATTGAATGTATTCATAGGCTAGAGTGGATGTGTGTATGTGTGTGTGTGTGTGTGTGTGTGTGTGTATGAAAATTTTTTTGTCTATTTAAGTCACTTAATGTCTCAATGCCTTAGTTTCTTCATCTGTAAAATGGAGATATTACCTACATTACCTACCTCATAGTTTTGTTGTGAGGAAAATGCTTTTCACACCTAAGAAAGCTAAATAAATATGAAATAATATTCAGTAAAGCAGATGCTCTGCTAAGCATCATTGACTTAGTTTCAATTTTAGGATGTACAAAAGAGTGATAAGATCAATTTTGTTATTACTCTTATTAGATACTCACTAATTCACATGGGCTTTCTCTTAATCTGAACTGAACTAGTAAGGTTTTATTATATTTACATTTGCAAGGAAAGGAGAAACGAATAATCCTCATGAAGTCATGAAATTTTAGTTAGATTTTCCAAGTCATTCAACTCTTTTGATATGTAACACAAAGTTATAAGTGTGACCTTTATAGTATTTTAGCCTAGTTATGCTTTTTCTTTTTTTTAACAGTCACAAATCAAAAGTTAAAGGTTATCTTAGATTAAAAATGACATATCCTAAAGCCAATGGATCTGAGGATGAAAATACAGAACAGATTGAAGAGTTAGAGGTGGTGAGAAATTTTAATTTGTTAAAATATATGATTTCTTATTCTTTTACATAATCAAGACGGAAAAAACATAGTAATTTAATTTGTTTGAAAGAAAATTGGTTACTCTGCAAAATACATTTACTTTTCCCAAATATGCATAAGAAGTCCTATCAAGTACATATGCCCAGCATTTGGTATGAATGGCCGTTGCTAATTAAATTTTTTTATGCAGTGATGAGGAAAGGTCTAATAGATGTAAATGAAGATATTTACTGAAATTAAGTTATAAAAATAAAATTACATTCAATTTTTTTGTTTTTATAAAAGGTTTTTTGTAACTGCCTGTTCTCTTATATTCAAACAGTATCAAATCCTAATATTTCTTAGTTGTATGGTTTTTTTAAAAGAATATCAGCAAATTGTGAGTTATTTCCTAAGATTTATTATTCCTTCAATTTTCTCAAACTTATTTAAGGCTGTTTTTTCAAAAAGAAAATTATCTTATTAAAATGCCTTCTTTTTGATATTAATAATAATAATAAAGTAGATAAGTGGTTCAGTGGATGGAGTGCTGGGCTTGGAGTCAGGAAACTTGAGTTCTTTATCTTTCCTTGGATGTTTACTAACTGTGTGACCCTGGGCAAGTCACTCAACCTCTATTTCAGTTTCCTCATCTGTAAAATAGGGATAATAATAGCATCTATCTCTCAAGGTGGTTTCAGGGATCAAAGGAGATAAAGTGTGAAGTGCTTTGCAAACCTTAAAGCATTATGTAAATGCTAGCTGCTAGTAGAAGTGGTGGTGGTGGTATTTCTAGTTAAGGAAAGTTACTTCACTGTCCAGTGTCCCAGTTAAGATAGCTCTAAGACTCTAAATTGCGTAACAGTTGCCAGTCTGCATGGTAGAGGAAACTTCCTTATGGGAAATTTCTCATGTCAGGAAGTCGCAGGTCTCTCTCTCCCTGTCAAAAAACAGAATATGACAATTAAAAGAGACAAGGACAAACATGGTATGGGAGTTTAAAGGGAAGAGAGAGAGCGCTTTCATCTAGGAGAATCAGGAAAGTCTTTGTGGACAAGATAAGCTAGGCCATAAAGGATGACTAGATTTATTGAATGGAAAAGGATGGAACAAATGTTTTCCAGACTCAAGTAACATTGTGAGTAAACAAAAGGAACTGGGAAAACATGAGATGAATTTGGAGAATGGCAAATAGTGCAATATGGTTGAAGCCTAGAGTACAGCATATGGTATGATAAGTGAAAATCAAGTTGTGGAAAGCCTTGAATGCCAAAGTAAGAAGTCTGAGTAGATGATAGGTAGTTTTTTAAGGTTTTGACCAATGGAATGATATGAGATATGTTGATATTGTTAAGGGATATTAAGGGGTCCCTTAAACTTGTCTTTTTGAGTTGCCATATTTTTCAGAAACACTGAACCCAGAGCATGTAGGGTATATCAAATATAAAGCTCCCCCTGAGTTGACATAATTTATTTTTGCAAGATTCCCTTGTGTCCTTGGGAGGCAAGACAGGCACCAGCCAGTCTCTGCCAAGCTGGAATAATGCTTGTGCAGCTGGAGTCCTTTGCAGATAAGCAGACCCCTCCTATCCTCATAGTCTAGTAGTTCCCAAAAGAAAAGAATGAGGTTTTTGCCATCACCTTGCTCCTTCCTATAAGGAATGGTAATTGTCTTTTTTCCCACCTTTGCTACATCATTCCCCCTCCCATATCATGCCCCTTCCTGGTATCCCTTCCTCTCCTTGTACTGTTATTATAAAAATGTAAACTTCTGTAAAAACTGGGAATCCTTTGGATTCCACGTGAATGTTCATTTCTCTTGTAATAAACCTTGTTTTCACATAAGTTTCATGATGTGATTGCCTGTTGACAGTATTAAGAACATTAATCTCATGAGCAACATTATATAGAATGTACTTGAAGACAAGAATAAGTTAGGATGTTGTAGCAATAGGGTAGGTAAGAGGGAATAAAGGCCTGACTGAGAATTTTGACAGTGGGAATAGAAAAGGAGAGACAAATGGGCAGATGATGTAGAAATTGAATCTACTGAATGAACGGGTAGGAGGAGGGGAGAGTCAAAGAAGACAGGTATAGTTGATTAAAGATCATTCATAGAAATTTGAAAATGAGGAGGATAAAATGACTTCGGCAGAAAGATGGTGAATCAAGTTTTGGGCATGTTGACTTTTAGATAGTTAACAGAACATTCAGGTATAGATATATAGTAGATTGTAGCTCAGAAAGGAATTTAAATCTGGAAATAAAGATTTGATATTGATGTGCATCAAAGGTGTTAATGAAGACTTTGAGTTTTAGTCTCTCTTCTGAGGCTCTATATGACCTTAAGGAAAATTGCAGACTCTGAAGGAGGACACAGTTTTTCTCATTTTCAAGTGAGGAAAGGGTTTTTGAATCATGTGACCTCACAAGTCCCTTCCAGCTTTAAAATTTTGATTCTGGCAGAAAACATTTTACGTGGGCACCATCTATAGGAACACCATTTCAGAGAAAAATTCATTTAACAAATATTTGAGTGCCTACTATGTGCAAGGTACTGAATCCCTATAAAGGTTTCTTTTAGGGATTTTCCATTCCAACAGTTTTCACAACTTTTAGCTGCCAAGTGCTATGCCAATCAAACTACCGAAAATTATTTTATAAAGCTAGAAAAAAATAATAAAACTCATCTGGAAGAACAAATGGTCAAGACTATCGAGGGAATTAATGAAAAAAAGAAATGTGAAGGTAGGTGACCTAGCAGTACCAGATGTCAAACTGTACTATAAAGCAGTAATATCAAAACAGTCTGGTACCGGCTAAGAAATATAGTGATGGATCTGTGAAATAGACTAAATACACAGTACATAGTAGTAAAATGACCATAGTAATCTAGTGTTTGATAAGCCTAAAGATTGAAGCTTTTAGGACAAGAATTCATTATTTGGGGCAGCTAGGTGGCGCAGTGAATAGAGCACTGGTCCTGGAGTCAGGAGGACCCGAGTTCAAATGTGGCCTCCGACATTTAACACTTACTGGCTGTGTGACCTTGGACAAGTCACTTAACCCCAGTTGCCCTGCCTTCCCCCCTCCAAAAAGCAAAAAACAAAAAACAAAAAACCTCACTATTTGAAAAAAACGGCTTGGAAAACTGGAAAACCATTTCTGTAGACCAGTATCTCACATTGTAAAAGCAGATAAAGTCAAAATGGGTACATGATTTGGATATAAAGAGTGATATCATAAGCAAATTAGGAGAGCATGGAATAGTTTAGCTATTAGATCTGTAGATAAGGGAAGAATTTATGAATAAACAAGAGATAGCATTATGAGATAAAAATGGAAGATTTTAATTATATTAAAAAGGTCTTGCACAAACAAAACCAATGCAGCCAAAATTAGAAGGAAATCAGAAAGCTGGGGAAAAAATTTTACAGCAAGTTTGTCTGGCAAATACCTCATTTCTCAGATGTGTAGAGAATTGAGTCAAATTTATAAGACTATAAAAGCCATTCCCCAATTGATAACTGGTCAAAGGATATGAGCAGGAAGTTTTCAGAAGAAAAAAAATCAGATCTATCCATAGTCATATGAAAAAATGCTTTAAATCACTATTGATTAGAGAAAGGCAAATTAAAACAACTCATACCTATCAGATTGGCTAATCTAACAGAAAAGGAAAACAATTCCACTACTAGATCTGTATCCCAAAGAGATTTTTTTTTAAAAAGGAAAAGAACCTATTTGTACAAAAATATTTCTAGCAAATCTTTTCGTGGTGGCACAAAATTGGAAATTAAGGGGATGCCCATCAATTTAGGGGTGACTGGACAAGTTGTAGTACATGATTATAATGGAATGCTATTGTGCTATAAGAAATGACAAGCAGGGTTGCTTTCAGAAAAATCTGGCAAGATTTACATGAACTGATATAGAATGATGTGAGCAGAACCAGGAGAACATTTTGCTTAGTAACAGTAATATTGTATGATGATCAACTGAGAATAACTTCTCAGCAATACAGTTATCTAAGGCACTTCCAAAGGATTTATGATGAAAAATGCTATCCACCTCCAGAGAAAGACTTGGTAGAGTCTGAATACAGATAAAAGCATACTATTTTTCACTTTATTTTTAAAAAGAATTTTTTGGTCTGTTTTCTTTCACATGACTAATATGGAAGTATGTTGGTTTTTGATTGTATATTTTATATAAAATTGCTTACTGTCTTAGGGAGGGAGAGAGAATTTGGAGCTCAATTTTTTTGTTAGAAATTATTTTTACAGATAATTGGACAAATATAATTTAAAACAAAAAATAAAGCAATTTAAGGTTTAAAATATATTCTAACTGCACGTCTCTGTAAAAATTGTAGAGCTGTGGGTCTGTATTCTTATTTTAGAAGTATAGATTAGCATGTATTCTCTTCTACAGATTATAATATGTGAGTTAGCCTTACTTCTACAATAGAAAGACCTGTTATTATGGCAAATATATGTTGCCTTATTTAATCCACATTCACATCTCCACATTTTTTTTATATCTGCCTGTATTTTCATGGAATCCATTTTTTGAAAATGGGATATTCATATAATGTACATTTATCATGAGGTGTAGTGTTTTTTTTCTTTAGTAGTTTTATGTAGAGAGTGTCTTGAATAATGTAATCTTGTCTGAAATGGGGCATGACTACTCTGTAAATAAAGAAAACTGTTTATTTAGGTAGTTTTTAAAATGATTCCTAAGAGTTTTTAATTACTTAGTAATCTGCTCCAAGTTTTGCCCACATACAGATTTTTTCATAGGTATGTTGCTCATAGTTCAGATATTGTGGATAGATTTGCTTCACTTCATTTTGTGGTCTTAGGGGTTGACATCTGATCTTATTCAGAAAGCACCTTATAATTGCAGGGGATATAAACATATTGGCATTTATTATGAGAGGCCTCAAGAATTCCAGCAAACATATCTGCTTATATTCGTTCCTTGTATAATCAGTAATCAGAACAGCATTTGCCATTTCCTCTGGTCTCTCATTTGTGACTGTAAATATAATACTTTAGTGTAAAAAAATAAAATAGTTATAGGTTATAAAAAAGGCTCATGTTATCCTACTGTACAGATTATATTGCTTTATAGGGAAAAGAGTAGCAATTTTAAAGAGTGGGCAATTTTAACTTTATTTTATTTGCAAATGTATGTTAGGTATCATAGTGTAGTTGATAAAGAGCTAACAACCTTATGAGTCAAGAACACCTGTATTAAGATTCTGCCACTAACAATTCTTGGTTGTATGACCTGGGCAAATCACTTAACTTCTCAGAGCCTCAAGTAGCTTATGAATTGCAGAAGAATTGGCAAGTATAACAGTATAACACTGTTTCTGTTTTTAGTTTAAGAGTGAATATTCATTCCAGACCCTGAAGGACTATGCTATAGCCCTTTAGTATTCAGTTGACTTGAAAGGAGAATTATCTGAAAAATGTATACAAAGCTAGCTTGAATCTAGTTTATTTTAACCTTAACCAATGCTTTTCCTTTTTTATTTAAATTTCAAGGCATGTTTGTAGAATCCCCCTTTTTTAAGTACCGAAACAATTTCATCTAAATTTCCTTTTCTATTCTTTTAGTTTTGTGAAGGAAATATAATTTTCTTCTCTTCCTTATCCAGAAATTAGGATCTTCTGCTATAGATAGTAAATTTCTTTAGACAGATTCAGGAAGGTTTTCTTTTTAATATTTAAAGACTCAGAAAGAGCACTAAATTTGAAGTCAGATCATTTGCATTTGAATCCTGCATGTCACGACCTGTGTGACTTTGGGCAAGCAAAGTAGTCTATCTTAGTAGATAGATAGTACACTGGATTTGGAGCACAATCCACTGGATTCATATTCCTCTTCAAACATCTAGTAGTTATTTGACTCTAGGCATGTCACTTAACCTTTTGAGTCTCAACTTACTCATCTATACGATATTAAAAGTGGCATCTATCTGGTAGGGTTGTTGTGAGAATAAGATGAGCTCATGTCTGTAGAGTGCTTTGTAAACCTTAAAGCCTATATAAATGTCCCTTATTTTTATCAGCATCATCCTCAGCTATAAAATGCAGAGTTGAACTAGATGATCTTTAAAGTGCCTCTCAGTTCTAAGTAAATGATCTTAAAATTCCACTGCTATTGTTTAATAGGGTTAGATTTTAAAATTTAGCCAACGCTATAGAGGCCACTTATTTATTCCTCGTTGCTAAGCCTACAATTCTGGTCCTGTCACCAGGGAAAGAGTTACTATATATTATGCTTCTTGTTAGGCTCTCCCCTGGCATGAATAAACAAGAGACTTATAAACTTCACACTTAAGTCTGCTTTTCTACAAACAGAGCTTTTTGTTGAAATAGTTTAAATAATCAAACACTAAGATGCATTATTGAATAATTGTTAAATATAAATACTTAAGTATATTATATATTCTCTAACTAGACACAGCTCCTTAAATAAACCTAGGCTTTATTTTCTGTTCTCTGAGAAGTCTTTACTTTAACTTACTAAGATGTCAGATACTTCTTCCCAAAATTATTTGCCATTTCGCTCTATTTCTCTTGCTTTGTAAATTTCTTTCTAAATTTCTTTTTGCTGCTTCAGCTGCTTCAAGGGCTCTAGTACAGAAACTACTACCCTAGTTAATTTCTTGCTTATTATGATTATCCTAGCTTGGATTTTATTGTCTCCTACTAGGCCCTAGTCCCGAAGGGGAGAGAAAACCATATGATTTTTCCTCTGCTTCAGGGCTTAACCAAACTTTTATAACCTCTGTCTCTCCTGTATTCAAAGGATAGAAAGTTTAAAATAAACGTGTACTTAGACAGGAAATTCAAAAAGTTTCTTCTAATCGGAATATTTTTCCTCTGGTAATTATATCTAAATCACTTACTACTTTCCTGCCTGTGTCTATACATTTGTAAAAATCTCCACTAAAAAGTCAGTAATTGTACCTTAAATAGACTCTTGACTTCTATAGATTTTCTAATTTGTTTAAAGATCTTTGGCATTTTCCTACAGACACCAGTCCTTTTTCCTTTTGAATATGATTGAATTATTTAAAGTAGTTATATAAAAGTTCATATATATAGTAATCCCTCATTTTGTATAATTACCCTAAGTAAGTTTATGGTTTTATAGGTCGTATGACAAAACAAAGTTATATCAGTGAATAACTTCTAGGTCTAAATACTGTATACTCAATGTAGTTTTTAATATCCCTTTTCTATTTAATATGTAAGGTTTGAATTTTTTTTTAATCTACTTTCATCACTTAAATTAAGCATTTATATTTTTCAGCCCAGCTGGATTATTGTAGGCCAACCAGATGCTGCTTTTCATTTGCATCAGCAACAGGAATACTCTCCTCTGCCTCCAGGTGGGGAAGAAAGGCAAAATGTCCTTGAAAGTACCTATTATGTAGGTCCTACTATGTCTAGAAGAACACAGTGGAGAAGACCAACCCCTCAGTATGTGGTGATAGATAATTATAACTAGAAATTGTCATTTTGATGTTGTTTACTACTGAATCAAAATAATTTGGAGACTGATAACTAGGCTTATTGAAATTTTTACGTATGGGCCTGGGTTGAGTAAAAACAGGTCAGTATTAATGAAATTAACTTCATTTCCCTTTTCTGAAACATTGGTAGGTATAATGCCATACATAAGGCCTAACTAGATTTTAGCAAAATATTTGACAATGTTTCATTATAACTTTGTGAACTCTACAGAGATGACAGATGACAGCAGAGTCACATAGATTCAGAACTGGTTGAACACCTGGATCCAAAGAATAAAATGGATCCTTAACAGCTTGATGTGAAATGAAGCCACTAAGTCCAAGGGTTCTGTGCTGGCCCTCTTACTATCATCATTGTTTTCATTGATTTGGATGGTGGCATAAATGGCATGCATATTCTATATACATTCTACAGAAATCAGAAAAGGACAGTTGATTTTGTTGATCACCTAATCATGATTCAGGAAGATCTCAGCAGTTGGGAATGAGGGACCAAATCTACTAAAATAAAATTTAGGAGATATAAATGTAAAGCAATAGTTGAGTTTAAGGAAAAATATCGCCCTCACTAATAGAGAATACAGCAGGAATGACTAGTACTTCCTGTGAAAAAGATCTAGAGGTTCTAGGCTTATCTGGTAAGCCCAATACATGACATGGAAGCCACAAAAACTCAAATCATCTTGGGCTACACTTCGTATCTTTCAAGCCCTGGTCTTGTAGGTCCATGCTAATTTTCTAGGTCAGTAAGATGTTTATTTAAGTACATTTGAATTATGGCAAAAGTAATTTTTAATTTAAAAAGAAAAATTGGGCTAGAGTAATAGAAGCATAGAGTCCAAAATCAAGGAGATAATAGTCCTGTCCTACTCTGCTTTAGTCATACAACATCAGGAGCTTTTTGTTCAGTTCTGCATGTTACATTTTAGGAGGAAAATTGACGGACTGGAGAGGATACAGAGGAAGGTGACAGCTTAGTGAAAGGAAACCATGTTGTGTAAAAATCAGTGGAAAGAAATGGAGAATAAGATATTTGGGAATGAGGATCACAAGAACTTGAACTTTAGACCCAGAAGGAATCTCAGAGGTCACCTTGTCCATCCCTCCTTGTTCCTTTTACAGTGGAGGAATCTGAGGACTAGAGCGGTTAAATGCCTTGCCCAGTGTCATGCAGCAGTCAGTAGTAGAGCTAAGATTTGAACCTGAGTCTTGACACCAAATCCATTTATTTACTCCAACAAATATGATAAAATTATTGTCCTTTCACATAGTTAATAGGTGTTATATGGAAGGCAGATTCTGTTTGTTCTGCTTGGCTTCCGATGGCAGAACTTTGCAAAATGGGAAGAAGTTCAACAACGAAACATTTCAACTTAAGCAAAAGAAAAACTTCCTAACAGAGCTCACCAAAAGCAAAATCAACTGCGTCAGGATGTAATAATCTTATTAAAGGTCTACAAGGGAAGAAAGGTAAACCATTTGTCAAGAATGAAGTAGTCCAGGGGCAGCTAGATGGCGCAGTGAATAGAGCACCAGCCCTGGAGTCAGGAGGACCTGAGTTCAAATTTGACCTCAGACACTTAACACTTACTAGCCATGTGACCTTGGACAAGTCACTTAACCCCAATTGTCCTGCCTTCCCCCCTCCAAAAAAAAAAAGGCTCATTCTTACACTTTCACCCACTTAAAAAAAAAAAGAATGAAGTAGTCCAGCCCATATCTGGTTCCCATATATAGTTTAATGCATACCCTATTTATATAGGAGTTAAAATTGATGACTTCTGATTACCCTTTTCAGCACTGAGTTTCTGTAATTCTGTGATCTTTATTCACTTTCTTATTTATGGTGATTTAGGTAATATTTAATGTTGATTCATAAACCTTCTCTTCCTTCTGATTGAAACCAATTAAAAATATATTTTTCC
>JAQQSU010020379.1:0-10057 GCA_028627135.1 Pseudochirops cupreus | reverse complement strand
GATTGTTCAGATGCAGCTGAGGGGGTTGGCAAGAGTAATTTTAAGCAAACAGGCTGTGAGGCAGATGGACCTCTGGGGTCACCTTAATGGAGCCAGGCTCGAGCTATGATCTCTGCTTTCTCTGTAGGACTCGGCTTTCTGCAGCACAGCAGACGTTCATCAAGTCCGTCATTAGTGCAGAACACTGAAGCTCTAGACTGGATGTGTGGCTAATTAGCTACCCAGAGTGAGTTTCCAGACTAGCAAGATGAGACAGAAATGGAGAAGTGTGTCACAATACCGCCTAACCTCTGCATCAGTGAGGGGAGAGGCCATCACCAACTGGAGAAATGACAAGACAGGACATAGGACTTTGGTTTTGAAGAATGAGTTAAACTCAGCAGATAAAGAGAGGGAGCAAAAAACATTCTGGGCCTTGGGCATGCTGTTATTTAAGGGTCAGAGGTGGGAAACCAACAGGGCAGGTATTAAAAACCTAGTGTTAAATGAAGTCAGCTGTTCATGTGTGTGCTCAGCCTGCACTGGATGAACCCAAAGCTCTAAATCTTATGGTTCACCAGGTCCTCCATTTGGTAGTAGATGAGCCGATGAGGCTGAAAAAATTCACTAGGTGACCATAGCTGCAGGTCCCCACAACTCTCCCAAGCTTATGGAGGCTGGTGCTTGAATGACAAACCCTGGGCTCATCCTCACAGTGGAGTTCAGGGGGACCTCGATGAGCCCTCCAGTCGCCTTCAGGCTGTAGTAAAGCCTCAAAGGAGACTTAGGGGTCACAGTATCCTTGGCAGGGCACTAGAAAGAGACCTCAGTGGACTCCAGCCCACTTCTTTTTTGAGAGAAGGAAACCTAGAGAGGTACCTAAGCTAGCCCAAGGTCACCCGCAGATTGTCCAAGCACTGGCCTGGCCAAGGTCACAGTCTAATCAGAGTGAGGAGAGAGAAGGGCCCTAGTCCTCTGGGAATTTACAAAGAGGGGAACATCAAAGGATACAAATCCCCACCCAAAATGGAGCTGATCAGCCCCAGAGAACTGGCCCTCAAGGAGAGCTGGCTTGGAAGTCTGAGCTTCTCATCCCCTCATCTGTAAAGCTGGGGGTGAATGAGGTGACCCCAGAAGCCTCTGACCCCAAGACTTTAAAAAGGGCTTGGAGGGTGGGGAGTGGGGCCAGGAGCAGGAGAGACTTCTGGAGAAGGGGATTTTAGAGCTGGTCCTTACTGCCAAAGGGAACGGGTTAGGCAGGTCAGAAACCTGGGCCTGTTCAAGCGCAAATAGCCCTCTGGGCTGAAGGAAGGAGGAGTATGCAGCAAAGGAGCAGGGCAGAAAGGAGAAATAAAGACGGAAAGAGAGACTGAGGCCAGAAGAAGGAGTGTATCAAGTGCCACATCGAGGAGTTTGGGTTTGTGACTTGCCTAAAGGAAGCTTTCACTAAGTTGCTGGGACTGACTGAGACAGAAGCATTCATTAAACTCTTATTAAGTGTTGCAGTCTAGGAGTGCTGGGATCCCCACAATGCAAGGGTACAGGGCAGGCGTCTGCCTTTAAAGAGTCAGACCACTCGGGCCTCCTTTCAGCGCAGGTAGGGAGTTTATTAAGACACTGGTTGGGGTGGGGGAGATTCCTAGTGAGTCTGTGCCTTTGGTAAGAAACAGATACTTGTATAGGAAAAAGACTGTGGGAAGGTCTGGGTGTGATCTGAGGGTGGCTAGTAGCCTGGGGTGGTCCAGAGGTGACAGAGAACGAAGGGCTGGGCTGAGGAAGGGCCACACAAAAGGGCGATTGAAGAGATCGTTGGCTGGGATGGCATGAATGTGGGAGATCTGGGCTGCTGACGTTTGTGGGAAAGTTCAAAGACCCTTTTTTAGAAGTTCAGGTTCTGTACCCTGCCGTTAGGTACACTCCCTCACCTCTGGACCCATGGCCCTGGAGAACAAAGTGAGGCTGTCCAGTACATTTGCATGTGTCACGGCCTGACCTCCCTGATGTCACTGGTTCTCCTCAAGAATGAAGGACAAACCACAACAGTTGTGTATACTTGGCAGTCCGTGAATGATATCCTCACGCAAGCTGGGTGAGACCCAGCAGGTCCCTGGAGTCCTGATCCTTTCCCTTGCGCAGGGAGGGAGAGAAGGTCCTACAGAGTGGTGAGCTTCTAGGAGACATCATCTGCTCGTCCCTCAAGCTTGGGGTGGGCTTTCAGCTCAGTGTGTCTGGAGGACCTCTGGGATGAATGTCCTGTATGGGTCAAGGTTGGCCAGCCAGCCTCCCAAAGGAAGAACCAAGCACAGGATTTGAGGTGTACGGGCTGCTTCTCAGCCCCCAAATCTAGCCAAGGGCCTGGCACCCAATCCCACCGCAAAAGTCTCTTCCCCTCTCAGTGTGAATTGAAATATAAGTGCTTAGCCTGGAAAGGATTGGAAGGGGAGGAGGGGGTGTTAAAAGAATCTTGATTCAGCCTTACTTAAAAGGATTTTATGTATTACATGAAAAGTAACTTCTCTTTCATCCAAATGCTGTTAGATTATGAATCAAACTATTAAAGAATGTGGTCAAAATGTTTGAAAACTGTTCAATATTTAATTGGGCCACTAGGTGGATAGAGCTTCGAACCTCGAGGCAGGAAGACTGAGTTTCCTGGATTCAAATCTGGCTTCAGACACTTACTTAGCTGTGTGACCCTAGACAAATCACTCCATCCTGTTTACCTCAGTTTCCTTATCTGTAAAATGAACTGGAGAAGGGAACAGCAAACTCTCCAGTATCTTTGTCAAGAAAACCCCGCGTGGCATCATGAAGATTTGGATGCGACTGAACAACTATTTTTCTGATGATAGAATTGTAACTCTCTGAGCATCATTTTTCAAGTTGTCAACATTTCTCCTACAATGATTTCCCAAAACTCACGAGAAAAATTTTAGAAACATGATTGTTTTTGTTCTTTGTTCTCAAAGAAGACCGATGACATTGGGCAACTAAGTAAGCAATGTGATTATGACATACACGACGTCAAGTATTTAAAATATGAAACCAAACACAGGCTGTTGGATGACGTTGGTTCAGTTGGACCCATTTCCAAATGACCTTACTAGAAAATGACTCGTCGGATCACTTTTCTCATTCTCTGCCCATTGCACTCAAGACCAATCCAGAGTAATTTTGATCTGCCTTTAACCAAACCTAATCTTGCAGGTTCAAATACTAGGTGTCTTTTCCATTAAGGTCTGATTTTCTCAATTCCATGCTGCAGATACTTTTAGACTGGCTGGTAGTGTCAGCAGCTCTGGTTTTTGTGGCAGGGACGAAAGGGTTGGGGCACAGGGAGGAGGGAGAGGGAAGAGGAGGAGGAAGAGGGGAGGGGGGCAGCAGTTTTCTGATATTTGAGGTCTGACCCTGGAAGAATGCTTGGTTTGGTTTGGTTTGGCCCTAGGCCACCGAACCCTAGAATCAAAAGCTGGGAAGTTCAGCCACAAACAAAGTGTGTTCTGTGGGTATCCTTGCACTAAGTAGAAGTCTCCCCAAGCGGGATGGGCTGCTGTGCCCTGGGTGTGGGGCCCCAGGTGTTCAGGAGAAGGTGGGGGCGTGGCCATTGTTGGGGGAGCATAGAGAGGAGCCCAGTGAGAGGAGAGCTGGAGAAAATAATCCCTGACCGAGTGTTCTGATTGTGGACTCCAGGGCAGGAGAGATACGGCCCTCAGGCTGGGATCCCAAGGAGGGAAGGAGTGAGGATGGTGCCTCAGGGCTCGGCCCTAAGAGCCAGATGACAGAGACGGGCCCAGTGCCCTGACTTTGGGCTGATGCGTGGGGCAGTCCTCTAAATAAAGGCAAGGCACCTGGGCCTCTGCCTTGGCCACAGTGTTGCTTCCCTTCTAGGCCAGTAGAGGTTGAACCATCTCCAGGAGGGTTTTGATCCCACTTAGGCTGGAGGCAGAAACAAAAGACTTCACTTTGGCTGCCTTGGGTTGGTGCGGCTGGGGTTGGGGAGGGGCAGCTGCTGCAGATGCCACTTGTCTCCAGCCCCTGAGACACCTGTGTGCCCTCGCCGTGTTTCTGGCTGCTTGTGGCTCCAAAAGCCTTTTCTTGGGTTCACTTGTGCTGGGTGCTCATAGATCCAAAGCTGGAAGGGGCCTCACAAGCCACTGAGTCTAAGCTGTCCCTGCCTCCCCCCTTTTATAGATAAGGAGATTGAAGCTCTGGGAAGGGACTGGGAGAGAGCATAGACATCCCTGGCACCCACCTCCCAGGGCTATTGTGATGACAGAATGGGATTGTAAAGTGGGTCACAAACCTTAATGTGCTGTAGAATTACTAACTCATTTGGTCTTCACCACAAACCTTGTGAAGAAGGTGCTATTATCAATCCCATTTTACAGATGAGGAAACTGAGGCATGGGGGTTAAGTGACCCCAGGTCTCCTGACTCCAAAGCCAGCTCTCTGTCCAGCCTTTCCAGCAGCATCCTGAGCTTGTCTGCCCAACAGGTTACTTTTCAACACGCAAGACCATGGTGTGACATCCATCCCACGCAGGTTCCTCTTTGTTAACTCGGTGCAATTTGTTCTGGCCCCTTCTCCCTCCTGCCACCCCAGTTATTGAGACAACACTTCCCTTTTCCCTGGAGACCATCGCAGCTTCCGCCCACTCTCCTTTCCCAAAGGCCTCTTGTGGTCTGGGTGCCCATCCTTTCTGGGTCCAGGCCCTGCAAAGGCGGGGCTCTGCCATCTGCAACATTAAGGATGAGCAAGCAGCTTCAGGTGGGACTGGGTCAAACCCAGTCACCTGATGAATGTACAAATCACAGTTCGTTCCAGTAAGAGCAATTCCTGTCGAAGAGGTGGATGAGTCGGGCACCAGGTGGCTCCAGCTCTCCCTGGGCACCAGCTTCACCCAGCTCCTCCCCACGCAGTGACCTTGGCCTGGCTGCTCACCAGCCCTAGTACCTGCCTGTAAAAGGAAAGGCCTCTCAGGTCCCTTCCAGCTCCAAATCTATGCCATCAAGACCATTAGCACGCATTAAGCACCTACTGTATATATGCCAGTCACTGTGTTACAGGCTGGAGCTGCAAAGAAGGGCAGACTTTCCAAGGCAGTCTGGGGGTTGCTGAGCTTCTGCACACAGCCATACATGGGCAAATCACTGCCCCTTCTCAGAGTCTGACTTACTCTCTAAAATGGGGATCATTTTGTTGAACTGAAAGAGCTTCTGCGATCCTCTAGTCTAGGCCTGGTTACAATGGAGTCAGTTGAGGCTGAAGGCAGCTTGCCCATGGTCAGTCACACAGTCTCTGAGTAGCAGGCTCTTGGGCACCTGTCCTAGCGCTGCCATCATGATGCCTGTGCCCTAACTCCCAGAATGGTGCTGGGGAAGACCCTTCTGCAGAAGGGCAGAACAGGAGAGGGTGTCCAGAGGCCACCTCCCTTGGCTGGCTGCTAGTCGGAGCCATCCTTGAGTGAAGGCCTTGGAGGCCTCTATGAATGTAGGAACACCACTGCCTGCTGGTGCCAGGGGGATGGGGCATTCTTTGTTGTGCTCTCTCAGGCTGGAATGTCTTTAAATATGGGCCTGGGGATTGACTGTTAGCAGAGGACAAGCAGGGCACGCCTGGGGAGGTCCATCACCAAGAGCCTGTCCACCAATGACAAAGACTCAGCCACAGCAGCTTGTGAAGATGGAGTGGGCTTTCCCTTTGGGTCAGACAGGCAGCTACACACTCATGTAGTCATATATTCACTAATTATCATTAGACTAGCCCTCGGAACAAAGTCAGGAAAGAGTGGGTGTAAAAGTCGGAGCCAGAAAAGCTGGGTCTGAATCCCATCTCCCTGGCTATGTGACCTTGGCCACATCACTTCCCCTGGGCCTCTGTGAAATAAGGGAAGACTGAATTCAGCCCCTAAGGTCCCTTCCAGTTCTCAGACTATGGTCCAATGAAGTACAGAGAAGGATTATTATGATTCTTTTTTAATTTGCTGAGGAAAGTGGGAACAGTCTGGAGGAAAAGGCACTCTACTCTGTGTGTGTATAGGGGTCGGACAGGAATACCAGAGCTGGTCACCTGAAAGCTGGCGGGGGGGGGGGGGGGGGGAATCCTCCAAGGAAAGAAAGGAGCCCCAAAGGCAGATTCTCGCTGCTCCCCGGCTTCCCCAGTTCCAGTTGTTTGTGAAAAGGAGAGAATTAGACTCTCTGGTGCCTGAGGGCCATTCTAGCTGAGAATGCCACTATCCTCCTTCCAAAGCCTTTCCCTGCTCGCCCGCTGTGGTATCTTTGGTCCCAGATGAAGGGCCACTGCCCGGCAGAGCCTGCAAGCCTGGTTCCCAGACAGATGGGAGGGTTGCTCAGAACACGAGCTGCTTGGATGATGTGTAGCTTAGAAAGAAGGAAGAAGGTGCAGAAACCAAATAGAGGAAACTCCTCGGGCCCCTAGGTTTTGTTTTTATGGGAAGGGAAGTCCCAGCTGGGAGCGGGTGAGAGAAGCAGGAGTCCTGGGCTCTGACCTGCCGCCGGCTGCTCGTGCGCTTCCCTCCATCTCCCTGCCAGTGCCCACCGGGGTGGGTGCCAGGAGAGCCCTCGCAGCGTAGCGGTCCGAGGCCCGGAGGACACAGCACCCCTCAGTGTGGACAGCGCCCATCGGCTGCTGGGAGTCCGGGGGCAGCCCGCGCTGAACTGAGGCTCGGCAGGGCGCCTGGCCGCGGTCACACACAGTCGGAGGGGCTCTCGGACTTGGATACATCATTGCCCTCCACACTGTACCACTAGGTGAGCAGGCCTTCATTCACTTGTTTGTTCACTCCCCCTTGGCTTGAGGACCTCCAGCAGGAGCCCGCTGCTTCTGGAGGCATTTCGTTTTCCTTTGGGAGAGTCCTTGTTAGGAAGCTCCCCACCCCCCTCCCAAATAAAACCAGCCTCCACGTCTTCCACCACTGTGCCTAATCCTGTCTTTAGGGGCTCTTCCTTCAAGTGTGTCCATCCTGGTCCTGCCCCCTTGCCCAGCCTTCTCTCCTCCATGCCTGACATGGTTTGAAGGCCCTTCAGCATCCTGCTTGCCCTCCTCCTCACCCTCAGATATGTGGTGAGAGCTGGACACAGTCCTCTGGGCACGGGATGCTCAGTGCAGAGTGCTGGAGATGCCCCCTGAGCCTTCCATGCCCCTCTCTGGCCTGGTTCATCACCCTGGTGACTCCCCCTGAGCTGGCCCTGCCCCCTCCCCTCTTCTAGACAAACTGCTTTCTAGCTGTTACTCCACTGTCTTGAGCTCAGGATTGCACTAACAACAGTGACAATGGCTAAGGTTTATATTACACAGCTCTATGGACCGAGCTTTACAAATGTTACTTGGGGCTCACGACAGCCCTGGGAGGGAAGTGCAGTTAATATCCCCACTTTACAGATTAGGAAGCCAAGTCAGGCAGGGTAAGTGACTTGGCCAGGGTCACACAGCTAGTGGTTATCTGAGGCTGAGTTTGGCCTCTGGCTTCCTGCCTCCAGGCCCCATACTCTGTGTTCTGTGGTACCCTCTCTGTGCCTGTCTTTACAGCTTTCCCTATTAGATTTCATCTTGTTAGATTTTTTTCTAACATTGGAGTTCATGGAGGCCCTGTTTCCATTATTTAGGTCAAGTTCAGTTTAATTCAGCATGCATTAAGCACCTGCTGTGTGCCAGGTTGTGAACAGGGATGGGGTACAGTGAGGGAAGGGACTGGTCCTGCCCTGGGGTGGCTCACAGGTTTTGCTGGTCTGGGAGGCACCACTTACCCAAAGAAGTGAGGGCACAAGAGGGCTTGTCCAGTTGAATTGAGAGAGTTCCAGTAGCCGGCCTTCACATAGTAGGTCCTTTGCTCTCAGTGTTGTGGGTGCCTGAGGTGATGGTCCCTGAAGCCCTGGGGGGGAAGCTTTAAAATTTAAATTATTTTTTCTCCCTCTTAGCTTCTCTCCCTTCCCCTCCCCACCCTCACCTCTGGCCCCACTGAAGCAGCCCAGTCCACTTGGGGGTAGTTGCAATGTTAGGAACTGTTTCCCATGTAGAGGGAACAAAGTTTTCTTTCAAAATTTCTACCCATTACTTTGACCTCAGGAAAGGTATAGACGTTCTGTCATGTTGTCTTTCATCATCTCCCTTGGCCTTCTCTTCCCCAGGGTAGAGATACTCAGGTTGTCCTCATGGGACCGACTTAAGGCCCTTCACCAGCTTGATTTCCCTCCTCTGGGCACTCTAGCTTAGCAATAGCCTTCAAAATGCACGTTAACTTCATTGATTAATGATGGTGGTCCAATGGATAGAGCGCCGAGCCTAGAAGCAGGAAGACCTGAGTTCAAATCCAGCCTCAGAAGCTGTATGGAGCTATATGATCCTGGGCAAGTCACTTAACCTCTCTCTGCCTCAGCTGTGAATGAGGGTTATCATAGTATCTACCTTCCAGGATTGTTATGAGGATCAATTAGAGTAATGTTTTTTAAGTGTTTAGCATGGCACCTGAGAAATGTTCCCCCTCTCCTTTTTCCCTCATCGATTGACTGATATTGTGCCTGGGGAGAGCTATGGGTCAGAATGAGGGGAAGAACTTTGGAGTAGGGGAGGAAAGGGTTAATAGAGTTGACAATGAATCCACACAGAGGAAGGACCTGTGGCTGTGGTGGCTTCCTGAATCAACTCCCTCTGGTGCCCTCCTCTTGTCTTGGCAGGAGCTGTTGGGGCTGCCTGTTGGTGACGGTAACAAATCCAACAGGTCTGCCCGACCAGATGCAGCCTGCTAGAGTTGGAGGCGTTGTGTGAGGTTTTATATCGGAATGTAGCAAAAGGAATAGATTCAGTGGCTGAGGCTGCGCTCCTCCCCAGAACCTAACCAATGTGAGAACCCCAGGGAGCTCCCTCCCTCCAAGTGTAGGAAAGGATGTCATCAGATGCTTCCAGGGACTAGGAGAGAGCCAGGAACGTCATCCACCCAGTGGGATCTTGGAAGGATGGATGTTCCTCCCCAAGCCTTGGTGTCCTTTGTCAGATGAGGACAATGGCCTTCCTGACCTGACATCTCTTCTGCTTGATCAGAGAACATAAGATCATTGAAGCGAGAGATGGGTTCTCTTTTGTCTCTGCATCCCTCGAACCTAGTACAGTGCCTGGTATTCAGTAGACACTTAATGAATGCTTGGTGACTGACTGGCTGATTGAAGGATCTCAGCTGGTGATGTGGAGAGCATGCAATCCAGATGGGGAGATGGTGTAGCAAAGTTTGGAGCAGAGATTTTTGTCAAATAAACCAGAGATGATAGATGGGGACTTGACTGTGGAGGCCTTGAATGCCAGGCTAAGGAGGCTGTCTTTATGACCTTGCCAAAGCAGCTGTTTGGGCAGAGGAGAACTTGGATGGGAATCCAGTGATGTCATAATTTAGGCATTGATAGTAAGTCACTGAGGGTTGACTGGAAGATGTCTTTGAAGGGGGAGAGGGGAGGGGCACTGGGACCACATCTAGCCTGGGGTTGCCTCGTCAGCTGTGCACTGACCCCCTGACCGTCCCCCAAACTACCACCTCCCGTAGTCCCATGCTTGTCATGATCCTCTGCTGCTGGGGATGGTGGGGGAGATGCCACTTGGGACCATCAGGCACACCAGCAATGAGGCCATGGACCAGATGCCATCACCTCCCTAGAGTAGATTTGGTCCTGGCTCTTGCTTCCTCTACCCACCCCTTCTTTGGTGCCCTCCAGAACTCTCTCTGTGGTCGCCATGTTCTCTTTCATCCAGACCTTGATGCCTGTTAACTCCAGCTTCTTTTTCTAGGGAGTCTTGGTTTCTCAAAGTCAACATGTGTCTAAGATATTCTTCTTAAAGGAGAGAGGTTGTGGATAAAAGGCTGGTTCTGAGGTCAGAGAAACCTGGGTTTCAGCTCCTGACTCTGATGTTGACCAATTATGTGACCAAGGGTGAAATAAGTCCTCAGTTTCCTCATCTGCAAGATAGAGCAATACATATATTGCCTTGCTCAAAGGGTGATGGTGAGACCCAAAAGAAACAATGTATATAAAGCGCTATGCTACCCAAAACCTCTTGGCACCCACTCCAAGA
>JAQQSU010020378.1:0-10057 GCA_028627135.1 Pseudochirops cupreus | reverse complement strand
GAGCGGCGGCGGGGACGGCCGGGAGCGGCTGAGCGGGCGGCTGCTGCTCGACGGTAAGACGGAAGAAGTGTTGGTTAGTGGAGGTGAAGGTGGAGAGGTGGCTAAGGGCGGCTCCGGCCGGGAATCGAGCAGCGGGTTCCGTTCAAGCACTGTTGAAGCAGGAAACCGCAGCGACTCCCCTTCCCTGCGCTTCTGGCCTTTGTCTTCTAAAGGAGAAAAGAATGGAAGGAGAGAGAGAATTTGGAACTCAAAATAAAAAAAGAAAATGTTAAAAATTATTATGTGTATTTGGAAAAATAAGATAAAATTTAACAAAAAGAACCAGAAAGGTAATTAGCACATATTGAAATGCAGAAAGTGCCCAATTCCAAACATTTGTCCAGGATGGATTAGGACTGTTTGTCTCCTAGGTGGGGAGAGTCATTATTTTCCAACATGGTCACCAAGCTACAAGATTGTACACTTCCCAAGGGCAAGGACCATGAATTAGCTGAACTACAAAAATCTTCATAAACATCTAGCACAACTCTCCATGCTAGATACTTAATAGAAATTTCTTGAATTAGATTAACTAAAATTGAATTATGTCAGAAACACAACCAGTGTGGGGCAACCTGGAACACTGAAATTCAGGCAGAAGGAAAAGCGTTTGTACTTCCCCTACTTTTAGAAACAATTCAGTTTAAAACCCAATTTCTCAGTCTTACCCCTAGCCTTCCCTTTCTGCCACCCCTTTTCTCTCCGTCTCTGTCTGTGTCTCTATGTCTGTGTCTTTCTCTGTGTTTCTCTCTCTGTCTCTCTGTCTCTCCCTCTATCTGTGTCTCTCTCTGTCTCTGTCTCTCATTGTCTCTGTCTCTCTCCCTCTCTCCACACACACACACACACACACACACACACACACATGTATATGTGTATGTATGTGTATATGTATGTGTATGTATATATATATATATGACACATATGTGTACAAATAAAATGTATATAATCATTGAAATGCCCCCGCATTCAAATGGTTGTGGGTAGGGACCCTTCATTTTGAAGTGCCAGTTCTTACCACAGTGTCTAGTACATAATGCATTCTTACTAAATGCTTTTTGACTTAACATGACTTGAAATAAGTATAGGGATTATGAGTGTTTTCCACTTTGTGTAATGGAGTCGGGCACATGATTGGAGTATTCACTCACCTGATTCAAATTCACTAGGAAGAAACTTCCCAGGGTATGGTATCACAATGGCATGTAAAGGAAGTGTCTAGGAGAAACTATTTAGCATACATGTACCCTGCAACTGGCTCCAGTCAACTAAACTAGTGGTACATGAGAGACTCTTTAAGTGATTGTGAAGATATTAAAAAAAAAAGTCAGCCTTATTATTTTTTTTCTCTTTGGCTATGTGCTTAGTATATCCACTGGAATCTTTCATAGCATCAGGTAAGAAACAATGCTATAAAAGTAGAGACCAGGTCTTCTCCCCTATGATGACATGTAGCCCCCATAAACAGGTCTGGGTCCTGGACCTCTACTTTTGTTCTTTTCTATTTTTAGGGAGAGGTAGTGGAGCTTCCAGCCTTGTAAGTACAAAAGGTCTGGAATGCCTCAGAATTCTGGCATTCCAGGGTCTGGATTTGTAGCCCATCAAAATGCCCTGAGGAGCAAGTAGCCACCTTTAGAAGTAATGTTCTTGATGAAGAGAAGAGCACTTTTCCATCATTCTTGTCATATTGGGCATGATCTTGATGGAATGAGTGCTATGGAAAAAAAAATGAGTTAAGTTTTGAAACCCTTCCTCCCCCCCCCCTCCCCAGAGAGCAGGGAGAATAGAGAAGAGAGTTTTAGGAGAAAATGTTTGTCTTTTATTTATGTAAAAGCTAACTGATGTTAAGTTTTAAAAAAATGGAAGTGGGATGCTACACACTGTTACCTATCAGTGAGGGTAACAATTGTTAGGAGCTTGAGTCTATGACTAAAGGGAAAGAAAATGACCCAGCAAGACAGATACAGCCAACCTTGCTCTGAGAAAGTGAACACAGAGCACACTAACTGCGTTTGTATCCTCAGCATCTAGATCATGTTTTCGTGTAGTAGGCACTTTATAAATAAACGGAGTAGGCTTTTGATACCAAAATCATTTAATATCATTAAAGTATTGGAATTTTCTGCTGGGACAGAGGATGAAGGTATGTGTGATTGATTTATTGAAATTACAACTTGTGAGGGCAGTTTGAATCGCGGTGTGCCAGAGCAGTAGCTGGTGGGATCTCTGCCCGGGTGTTTGCTTGGTCCATTCTCTGCCGTGAGCGTGTGTGCGACAGAGCTTCACGCATAACTCAACAGCTGGCGGGAAGGCTGGGAAGGACTCCCGAAAGGCGAAGACAAAGGCGGTTTCCCGCTCGCAGAGGGCCGGCTTGCAACAGTTCCCAGTGGGCTGCATTCACCGGCGTGTGAAGTAGCGGACAACAAGCCACCAACGCGTGGGAGCCATGGCCGCCGTGTACAGTGCAGCCATCCTAGAATATCTAACTGCAAAGGTCCTTGAGCAGGCAGGAAATGCATCAAAAGACTTAAAGGTGAAGTGCATCACTCCCCGCCACTTGCACCTCGCCATTCGTGGGGACAAAGAATTGGACTCCCTTAGTAAGGCAACAATTGCTGGTGGTGGTGTGATTCCACACATCCATAAATCTCTGATTGGAAAGAAAGGACAACAGAAGACTGTTTAAAGGATGCCTGGATTCCATGTTATCTCAGGACTCTAAATACTCTTAACAACTGTCCAGTGTTGGTAATTTCCAGAGGACTGTATCTCTGTGAAAACCACAATTTTGCCTTTTAGTAATTCTATTTTGATTAAGTTGGAAACTTACTTAGCTTTCCAGACAACCAAATTTCTGCATTGAAGTCTTAACCATATTTAAGTGTTACTGTGGCTTCAAAGAAGCTATTGATTCTGAAATAGTGTGAGTTTTGATTGAGTTGACTGTTTTTAAAAATCTGTTTGGATATTAATTGTGATGCAGAAGTTATAGTAACAAACATTTGGTTTTGTACAGACTTTTATTTCCACTCTGGTGGATAAGTTCAATAAAGGTCATATCCAAAACCAAAAAGAAAGGGAATTCCAACTTGTGACTACAGTTTGTAAATTAGTAGTGGCTAGGACCTACCCCAGTTACTAGGGTTGGGTGGAAAGGACTTGAATTAAAGGCCATAAATTATATAAAGAAACTGCAACATTTTTATTACATGGTATTTGCTTGACAAACAAATATCTCATTTTGATAAGGATTAAGAGCATAAATCAACAAATAAAGTCTTTTTGGTCTTTCATCAGAGGCTGAAGTGAGAGATTTCCTTAGAACACCAGACCCTCAAAAATAAACGGGCTGCACAGCCCTTCTTTTGCTTGTCTTCACTGGTCTAATCTTAACACAGCACTTTCTACTACTGCTGGTGATGGGAGTTTTCTGCTGGGTCTGGAAGGAGAGAAAAGTGAATTTTGCATGTAGCATGGCTCTTCATTGCACTTAGGAGCAAATGTTTTGCCAAAAGCTAAAGATAAGATTACAATTTGCAAAGGATCTAGATCCCAAAATAAAACATGAAAAAAATAGAGAAAACCTTTAAACCTAACACCAAGTAGAATGCAGATAGTCATTTTTCAAGAAAAATATATTCTCTCTTCTCTTTACCAACCCCCCCAAAAAAAACCTCACAAAGAAAACCCATTAGACTTCTTTTTAAAATTCATCTTGAAAAAATATTCCTATGAAACTCTATGACATTTATTCACCTTAAAAAAAATCAAGACAAAACAAACAAAAAAAATGGCCTAGTGAATTTCAATTCCACCTAGAGCTAAAAATCCCTCTTTCATTGCATTGGCCTTGCATCGCTATGTAAAAGGGATCAGCTTTCATATCTCTGGGGTGGTCATAATATTCTCCATTCCTACTCCCCATAGAATCCACAAATTTTAAAGCCTATTAGGCAATGGTGCTCTATGGGAATAGAGGATTATTCAAACATTTTTATAAGAACATTTTAATATGCCATGTGACATATGTTTAAAACCAAAGTTTTTTTTTTACTTCATTGCTGTGAAGTAGTATATCCAAGTCTCTTTGTATATACATTCCTCCATTAAAAATTAGGATTGTAGATACCTTTGATTTTTTTTACACATATTCTTAGCAACTTCACTGAAGTTCAGACAGAGCTAGATTTGTACTTGAGAGATGGAAAACAAAGCTGACTGAGAGACTTGGGAATGACAGGGTCAGGAACTGTGTCCACTTATGCATGAAGACATTCTGTATTGCCTGGATTGAGAGGGAGAGTTAGATATTTGCTCAACATAATATGGCAATTTAATAACTTTTGACTGGCTTCCCATCTTCAAGAGTCCTCTGAATGGCCAAGGGTTGTTTCCCTTCTCTTCAAAATATTAGGGAAGAAAGAAATTTGGCCCTACTCATAAATGAGGTCCACCACTGAGTCTTGGGCCTAGGTTAGGTACTTGAAGCAAGGGTCAGGTGTGGGAGGCTCTTGTATAGAAGATAAAAGGCTCAGTACACGAGATTCTAATCCTAGAGGTGAGGAACCTGTTATCTGAAGATTAAGTCCTAGATTGGATTCTGGAGGTGAAGGACAAAGTGAGATTGTGTAGTGCAGAAGAAAGAAAAAAACAAAATAGAAATTCATCCAAATTATAATCATGTCTATGCTCCTAACTCATCTTTGTGACCTTCAACAATTCATCACTTTATTAGACTTCATTTTCCTCATATATAAAATGATGAAATTGGATTTGATGATAAAATAAACATTTTTTCCTGGATCTAAAATCCCTTCTTATCTAGCTCTAAGAACCTATGATTCCATGGAATTGGGAAACCCACCTCTGACAAATGAAAGCAGACTTTGAGACTCCATGCTACTCTCCTTTGTATGAGCAAAGGACATTAAAATAGGCTTGTTGGAATCTTGATCTGCAGCCTTTCAAAAAGATAAATGAAGTTTATGACAGCTGTTTGTGTTGGAAATGAAGTCTAAAACTGAAAGACGTGTTTCAAAATGTTTGTTGCATTCTCTGTCACCCTTTCATATAAAGCACTGCATTACCAGATCATTTTTTAAACAGAGAAACAATGAGGAGATAGCTGTCAAAAAGCACATCCATCTTGCTGCCATCTACTCCTTGTTTGGGACAGATTTTCCTAAAGAATTTATAGTTCCCTGTCCTCTAGATTAGGGTACAGCTTTAAATTGTTTCACAAAAGCCAAAAATACTCAACCTTCATACCTCACCCTATCCTATACCACATACCTGATTTTCTCTATCCTCCAATTAAATACAATGTTTTTTTTCTTTCTTTCTTTCTTCTTTGTCTCCACATAGGGTAAATGCAGTTCTGAGTTTTGAAAGAAAGAATCTACAGTATGTAGTTACTAAAAGCTGTGTTTCTGAATGCTTTCTGTACATCCTAGTTCTGACTGTGATTTCTATCAGCTACTCTACTACTATCATACACATTTCAAATATTTCTAGCAACCAGGGAAAAAATTAGCAGTGCCTACTACCAGAATAAATTTCAATTTGATTCAATGAAACAAACATTAACTGAGAACCTAGAGGGCACAGCTCACTGTGAGGGAGTCATCAAAAATATATCTACCAACAGCTGAAATTATGTTGCCAAGAAGCAGGAGTCCTTCAACACCATGGACCCAAGTCACAACTATGGCCTGTAATGAAGCCAACTAGACCAGCTTAGGTGGTATGCCAAGGCTGTTCCTCATAAGCATGGTTAGTCATAGAGCACTCCTGCCAGATCCAACTGCTAATTCTGCTCCCACTTCTATGATATCTATTCTTTGTTTTACTTCCTTATTGCTCTCTCCTGATTTCTTCTGCAGTCAGTTCTTGATCTCCCTCACACTACTTTCAAAATTTTATCAACATTTTTCATTTTCTCATTATGGACTTAATAAAAATTGACAAACACAGTGAGTCAGTCGATCATCCAATAAATATTTTAAAGTACTAAGATACTATAAGCACTGTACTAAGTACTGGGAAAGAAAAGGCAAAAAACAAAATCTCTGACATCAAGAAGCCCACATTTTGGCAGGAGAGACGATTTGCAAACAATCTACCATGTATACAAGATACATGCAATACAAATGGTAAGTTATCTTAGAGGAAAGGCATTCGTGTGGGAAAGGGGAAAAGGCAAGGAGTCAGTGGGGCCAGGAGGCAGAGATGAGAAGGAAGAGCATTCTGGGTATGAGGACCAGTTTATTATACTTGTACCTACCAATCTAGAATAAATTAAGTAGTACTATGTGAACAACTTTCACAATGACTACAATAATGAAGTAAAAAATCTGAAAGACTGCAGAGCTCTGAACAATGAAATGACCAACTTTGAGTTCAGAAGATTGATGGGAAATATGTCTTTCATCTATTGGAAGATAAATGATGGACTCATAATGAATTTCCCTCCCCCACCCCAATCCTTGTTTTTCAGCCCTTTGATTCAAAAGGAGACATCCTTAGTTGGAAACAGATTTTGTCTATGCCTATCTATTAACCCTAGTCAACTCCAGTCAAACTATTGAATTCATATTATAGTTCCAATCGATTCTTCTCTTTCACTGGTTTCATCACCATGCTTTTTACAATAATCTCATATTTTCCTTGAGCCATCCCTTGTAGACTGTGTTCAAAATATGAAATCCAACTCTGGACACCCTCCCTATAGCCTCTCATTAATGGAAAAAGATAAAAGTGTCTATGTTTTCCCAGTTATTTCACTGGAAAGGCAACATACTACCTACCATGGCACTTTTAGACCAGCCAATCTTTTCAAGTAAGCCAACATATCAATGCTAATGACAGAGGCTTCAGATTTTCCATGAGGATAGTCTTGGACCTGAGACAGTAATTGTTTTTTGCTTTGTTTTGTTTTTGTTTCTGTCAACTCTCACTGGCTGACCTTTCCCAAACTAGTTTAACCTTCAGATCATCATACTGAAATACATTAATATGTAATGTTGTCAATGCTCACTTTGTGACTTTACTGATTTGTCATTTTTACTTTACCTCACTCACTTCATGATTAGAGTTGTCCTACATCATCATCAATTGTCTTACCTTGAAGAAGTAACTAAATTTATTGCATCATTGGTACATATATCAAAGGTACATCTTCCACATTCAAGGTAAGACCAAATATATTTTGGTTTTGGTGGAATTGATTGACAAGAAAAGTCACAGAGTCTTGACAGCCACTGAAACATCAGCCTAACTAGGACTTTCCAGCTCATTGAAAATTTATTTGCTAGTAGTGCTGGAGCAGCAGAAAGCTCAGCTTGCAAGTGTAGGGAAGAAAAAGGCAGCTGTTGTACTGACTTCAACTAAATGAAACCTGATTGCTTGCTTATTTGCCCTTCTCCCGCTATTTAAGATGACCATCTGGGAAGACATGAACAATTAGACATTGTTGAACCAGATTGTGCCAGAAAGCAAGTGTCTCTTGCTTAACAAAAAACATTCTGTAGTTTGTTCTAGAAAACACAGGGTGGAAATCTTTTTCTGGTATGGGCAACCTGTGGCTCTTTTGCTGAACAAGCATACTGGAACAAATGACCGTAACAACCTAAACCATCACTTTCGTCTTGCCAGCCTTTGGTTTTCTTTCCTCCTTCCTCTGGCCTGCCTGCAATCATTGGTTATATGTGTGAATACTGGCCTTGTAGGGATCATTTAGGGAAGATGGATGCCATTCCTCCTCACTTTTATTTCAATAATTATATTTTAGTGACCTCACATTAATATTGATTTTTTCTTCATCTTTTCCTGTCTTCCTTCTTTTATTTATTTCTTTCCTTTCTTGTCACCCTCTATCCCTCCTTTCTTTTCTTTCTTTCTCTCTTCCTTTTTCCTTCCTTTTCTTATTTCTTTATTTTTTCTTCCTTCTTTATTTTTTCCTTCATTATTTCATGAGTGGGGAAAGAATGTTAACCACAGAATGGAAATGTTTTAGGGATGAAGGTATTTTTTTCAATGCAAGTGATCTTTTTTTTCTCTCTCCTTCACAGGATATTGAATAGTTGTAAGAATACTGGGACTATTAAAAGGAATGGAGCCTAGAACGTTAGAGCTTAAAACATAGGACATAGAATTTCAAAATATTTTATGAATAGAAGGGACTTTAGAAGTCAACTATCCAAACCTACATTTGATGAAGGATTCCCTTTACAATATAGTACACTTCTAAAAATCGGGGTTTTTTTTTGCTTTGGGGAGGGCAGGCCAATTGGGGTTAAGTGATTTGCCCAAGGTCACATGGCTAGTAAATGTTAAGTGTCTGAGGCTGGATTTGAACTCAGGTCCTCCTGACTCCAGGGCCAGTGCTCTATTCACTGTGCCACTTAGCTGCCCCTAAAAATCTTTTAAAAATACTTTTGCTGATTTGGCTTTGGGCATGCCACTTTGATTTTTAAAGTTTTGAGGAGTATTTTTTTAAGGATAATGTCATGAGATGTCCTCAACATGACAGAGTGAGAACAAACAAAATAGCCAGCTTCTACACAACAACTCCAGCAAGCATTAAACAAAGACACTAGAATGAGAAATGACCAGCAAATTCAAGGAGAAATGATATCAAGTGCATTTTGCCAGTGCAGTTCACCACAAAGCCAGAACCATTTTGATACTTGGAAAGACCCCCTTTTGGAAACACAGGGCAAGGAGCCTTTGTAGTATCAGGAAAAGAATAAGCCAGAACCCTGAATTCTATAGTTATATATAAGCATAGATAAAGGGCAACTGAGACCCTTGTCTAGCCATAGACACAAGGAATCTATAGCTATGTTACTCTGAACCTAACCTGGATCAGAGGCCTGTAGGACTAGACCTGGGAGGGAAACAATCAGATTGAATTTTGGATCAGACAACTCCAAGAAAATAACCCCCTCCCATCTCATGTAAGCTCAATCAACATACAAAGGCTTGTCTACCGGGGACAGAATCAAGACAAAAGCATAGAAGGAGCTCTCAGTCAAGTTCTCCCAATATTCTCCTCCAAACAACTTTAAAATAATACCAGAGGGGGCGGAGCCAAGATGGCAGCATAGCAGCAGCAACATATCACAGCTGTCACATAGCCACACCAAAATACCCATAAAATAGGACTCTAAACCAATCCTAGAACTCCAAAACGCACACAAAGAAACTTCCCACTAAAGTCAGCTTGGCTATGAGGAACCATATCAGCACTGCAAACCAAAACCAGCCTGGCCTGAAGCCGTGGCTGTGCCCTGGGGGCGGCTGGATGGCAGGAGCAGAGGAGCCTCTCTGGTGAGCGGATTAGCAGCAGCTGCGAGCAGCGTTCAGAACTAGGTCAGTGGAGATTGTGAAAGGGGAAGAAAAGCAGTCTGGCCGAAAGGCCTCCAGAGCGGAAAAGTGAAAGGCAGAGGTTTTGCACGCGCCTCCACGTTGTAGCTTCCCGCCCGTGGCCTGCAGACAGCAGGGGGACTAAGCGGTTGTTCTGAGGCCAGTGCTCTCGCGTTGAGCGGCCTGGATCCGGATTGCGGTCTTGGGCCTCAGTCTTGGAGTCTTCATTATCGAGTCAGCCAGAAGTAAGTAGGAAGAGTCCCAGCATCTTCCTGAGAGCTACGGCAGCCAGGAGGACCCCAGAGATTTGGGACAGAGCTTTCCCTTCTGGAAGCAGAGCCCCACAGAGATTTAAAAAAAAAATCACGGACTGAACAACCATGAGTAAGAATAAGCATAAGAAGCAAAGTAAGAACAGCACCCAAACCCTAGATTCCTTCTTTGGGGAAAAGAAAGATCATAGGAGAGAGAGGCAGGAGGAGAGCGCAGCCAGAGCACCCCCACCAGGGGCTTCCAATAAACATGAGGAATGCCTTAAAGCTAGAGATGAGCTGAAGGAGGATTTTCAAAACCAAATAAGGGAAGTGGAAGAAAAATTGGGAAGAGAAATAAGAATGTTGCAGGAAAATCATGAAAAGACAGTCAGCAGTATGAC
>JAQQSU010020377.1:0-10057 GCA_028627135.1 Pseudochirops cupreus | reverse complement strand
GCAAAAGTGGGTAAACTTCATGTCCCTTTAGAAGTTGTCCTTTGAAGACCCAACAAGTTAGTGAGATTGTCACTGTGAGTTAGAGAGAAGTCAGTAGAAATAAGGTATGGGGGAAGGGAGGGGGATATGATGCATGGGTATATAAGTATATAAATCTTATATATGTATATGTATGTGTATATATATATATATATATATATATATATATATACACACACATATATATGTGTGTGTATATATATACGTGTGTGTGTGTGTGTGTGTGTATATGTTAATAGGATAGCTAGGTGGCATAATGGATAAAGTCCTGGGTCTGGAGTCAGAAAGACTAATTTTCCTGAGTTCAAATCTGGCCTCAGTCACTAGCTGTCTGAGCCTGGGCAAGTCACTTAACCCTATTTGCCTCAGTTTCCGCATCTGTAAAATGAGCAGGAGAAGGAAATGGCAAAACACTCTAGTATCTATGCCAAGAAAATGCCAAATGGGATCAGGTCCTGAAGAACAAGACACAATTGTAACAACTTAACAACAAAAATCATGTTAATATACTAGCATATATATGTGTATGCATTCATGTTTACATATGTTTATGTGCATATATGTAAATGCTGACAAATACATATATACATAGATGTTCATGTGGATACATGTAAATTCATATATACTCTAATATTACTAATATATCAAAATACTAATATAATATTAGTATTGCACATTATTAGCATATGCACATATACATATGTAAAGACAATCACCAGCAGCTCTCCAGAGAACTGCTGCTATGGATAACTTTAAGAATCTCATTGCATAGTATAGTGAACTCTCTATTTATTCAGCAATAAACTATAACAAAACATTCAAGAAACTAAAAGTATAACAATATAACATAATATCTTTTTACTAAGGTGGCCAAATAGTCTAAAACAAAACATATCATTCAGTAAGTAACAATCTCCTAAATCAATATAAAGTACCCATCTAAAGTCTTCTTTCATCTTGATTTGAGGCTGGCTTCCAACTATCCTTAAGTCAATCATCCTTAAGAGGTAATCAGAAAGTACAATCTCCATCCTTAAGGGGTAGTGTAAGGTACAAAGGCCATCCACCCTTAGGTCACATTAAGTTACAACATCATCAGTTTCTACTGAGTCCCCAAGTAAAGTTCTCTTTCATCTCGACTGGAGGGGCTGGCTTCCAAACCCCATGGCTCTTCTTTCACACTCCCAGCTCTTGCCTGGATTCACCTGATGGTTGCCTGGAATCACAGGTAGGTGACTCTCTCCTCCTGTTCCATGTCATAGCTCATTGTCTGTGGCTGCTCCACTACAAGCTCTTCACAGTTTCTGTTTCTAGGAAAACAAAGCTCAACAGGGCTACAACGATATTCATACACATCACCAGCACTATCATCTCAACTCACTTTCTATCTGAGAAATCCACACAAATCAACACAGTGCTTCTATATGACAAAGTATACAAATCAACAGACAGAGTGTTTCTGTCTGACAAAGTAACACCAACACAGAACAGACAGAACAACGAACAGAGTGCCAAAACCACAAGTGTTCTCTCTCTCTGTTCTGCTTGGTTCTAGCTTGTGCTCAAGCTTTTATCTGCTCTTCTCCTTCCTATTCCACCCCTCCTGCTCCCTTCTTTAGGCAAGCTCTTCCCACCTTGTGTTCCATGTGATGATGACCTTAAGTCTGTTAAGGGCAGGGAAGGTCTCCAAACTTCCTTAGACCTATTGAGGGCAACACAATGTATACTGTTCCCAGCAAAGACTTGACAAAATCAAAAGTGAGGCTCAAAGACACTTGAATAGCTGAAACAAGGAGCAAAGTATTACTTTGCTTGCCATTACAACATATATACATATGCATATGTATACACTTACACACATTTATATGTGCTTATACGTGTGTATGCATGCAATGTATGTATATAAAGAAAAACATCTAAGCTCTGGATTTTATTGAAGACTAGCAGAGACAATGTGTTACTTGGAGAAAAGTTCAGTTCCCACTATTAATCAGAATGTTCACTTTCAATACCGAACATCTTCCAACTTGAATCTTAAAGTAATTATGCAATAAAAGACAGCAAAGTGAAACAAGGGTACCTAAAGGTTTTGGGTTTTTTAATGCAGTTAAACAAAATGGTAATGTTAATGGATACTTCTGATATCTTCCTGAAATCAATTCCTACCTTTAACCACTCCCTTTAAGGATCCTCCTTTCAAACTGTTCAAAGGTAAACAGAGATATCTCCTTTAATTAAACAAGAAGACCACCTTATTCTTAGTTTGGTCACCATAAATAGAACATCTTCTCCCTAATGATTTTATTCTCAGAGACTGATTAAATTTTACATTCAAAGAAAATTAATTAGATATTTTATTCAAAGGAAACCAAGGAAATACCCTTTACCAAGGCAGATCAGTAGCTGCTCTACAATTTAAAGCTTAAGAGTGTTGCCTGGGACACAAAGAGATTGTGAATCATCCAAGGTCACATATGTAGACATGTTGAGGCTTAGGGTTTAGGGGTATGAAAGACCCTAAAATACCTCTACACCAGATCCTGCCAAATGAACTCAACTCAAGTCTTCTCTCAAAGTAAAACAAAGTTAATTAAAGATTTGCCATAATGGGTAGACTCTTAAGGAGCCTAAGTATTTGTGACTTTTGTCAACACAAGTGGACCAGAATAATCTGACACAGAGTGAGACTGCCCTAGATTAATCTCACCACCCTCAGGGAGGCAAGATGGATCTTATATACAAAAATATTGTGGGAGGATTTAGGGGTGGTCTAGAGGAGGTGTTCTGGGAGAGTCTTGAGGAGGAATCTAAGGAGGATCTTGAGGAACTGAGGTCAGACTCCAGAAATGGGATTAAGGGTGGGAAATGGAGATGACAAATAATAGAGGGCTAGGCTAGTTTAAGGGTAACAGATTTGGGTATAGATATTTTGACAGGATCAAGGGTGGGAAGTAGGTGGACAATGGAGGGCTAGGCTAGGTTAAGAGTAACTGAGATTTGGGGCTAGCTATAATGAAAGGCTTATGGCTTCAGGCAAATGCCTCATCAAGAGGGAAGATTCAATCAGAGTTCAAGGGGTTTCCCAGAGCCAGAACCCCATCAGACAGACATATAATTCAGTAACTTGCTGCTAGGAAAATGGAACAAAGGCGACTTACCTTTACAATCACCTCCAACCAAACTAGCCATTGCTGCTTGCACACAACCCAGGAACCTGACTGGGGAAACAATGAAAGCAGTTGCCTCAGGAAGGTTTCACTCAGCTTCTTTTACATTTGATGAAGAAGAGCCCTGGGAATATTGGCTATAATCAGGGCATTACAACAACTAACAACTAAAATGAAGTTATGAGCACAAATCAGATGAGAATTAAACCGAGGGGACCAGAAGAAAGAACAAAAGAAAGAGATAACACCTGTCAATAAACATGTATCAGATTCTTACCCTACTCAGGCTCAGTACTAAGTGCTGGCGATCCAAATGCAAATAAGTGTCCTAAAGGAGCTTACCCCTAAGTCAGTTGATAAACATTTATTAAGTACCTATACAGTTACTGTGATAAGAGCCAGTGATACAAAAAGAAGCAAAGGAGAGTCTTGCCGTCAAGAAACTTATAATCTAATGGGAGAAATAAGAAGTAATCAAATATGTACAATCAAGCAACATACAGGACAAATAAAAAGTAAATAACTGTGGGAAGGAACTAGGATTGAATGTTTGGAAAAGGTTTAGTGTGTGGGGACGGGATGGGATCTTAACTGGACTTAGAGGAAACCATGGAAGCCAGCAGGCAGAGATGAGGAGGGAAGCATTCTAGATCTGGGGGAGAGCCAGAGAAGATGTACAGAGCTGAGAGATGGAGTATCTTGTTCATGGGACAGAGAGGTGGGACAGTGTCACTGACTGAAGAGTACATGGCAGGGAATGTAGTGTGAGAAAACTGGATAGGTATGTAAGCCCTGCTGCAAAGCCCGTTGGTAATGGGACTCTCTCCTTATTGGTGAACATGAGTTCTCTGCCCTGCGTGAGGGATAGGGTGGAGTTAATGAGAGGGCAGAGAGCTTCCTCCTTCATCAGTTCCTTTCCAGAATTTTCAAGGCCAGACTTCTTCAGGATTCTTTAGGAAGCAATTTGCTTTGAGTGCTCCTGGCTTCCATTATCAAGAGAAAAGATGGAAGAGACCTACCTCACCTCTGGTTTCTGAAGGAAAAGACTCTGGGAAGACTTTAGAGAAGCTGGGAATCTCATCACGTCCCTATTCCTGACTTGCTACACTAGAGAAAGGCAGGGAGTTTCCCGCAGGGCGAGATCCAGAACTCTCTTTGTTAAGCTGAGTTAGCTCACTCCCCGTGAAAGAGCTCCTTCACTCTATATTATCTAGTATATATTACCCTATGTATGCTTTCTCTGATTTCTGTTTTGTTACTAATTTGGAGAAATGGGTTGGGTTTGCTATACACTGTGTGTTTTCATTGTGGAACTGGTATCTCAAACCTTGGATCAAGCTTGGGTCCTTCTTCCCCCCAATTAATGATGATGAGTTGATAATAAGTTAAATTAAACCCAATCACATTGCCTAGACTAATAATATTTAAGGGAGCTGATAAATACACTTTTAACCTAACACCTCTTTTCTCTGAGGAAAACAGAATGACAGCCTCTGGTCCCAACTTCCTGCTTCCCCTTATGGCAAGAATGAAAGTCTCCCTTAGAGAAGGCTGTGGAGAAGAGGTTAAAGATGTCTATTCTGTACAAGCTGGTCAAAGGATATGCATAACAAATGGTCAAATGAATAAATAAATGGTCAAAGGATATGAAAAGGCAGTTTTCAGATGAAGAAATTAGTTATCTAGAGTCATACAAAAAAATTCTCTAAATCTCTATTGATTAGAGAAATAACATTTATGACCAAAAAAAAAAAGGAAAATTATAAATATTGGAGATGTGAGAAAATTGGAACACTAATGCATTGTTGAAGTTGTGAACTTATCCAACCATTCTGGAGAGTAATTTGTAACTATGCCCAAAGGATAATCAAACTGCATACCCTTGGATCCAATAATAGCACTACTATGTCCATATCCAAGGAGCTCATAAAGAAAAGAAAAGGACCCACACATGCAAAGATACTATAGCAGCTCTTTTGGTGGTGGCAAAGAACTGGAAACTGAGGGAATGCCTATCATTTGGGTAATGGTTGAACAAGTTGTGGTATATTAATGTAATGGAATACTATTGTTCCATTAAAAATGGTGAGTAGGTGGATTTCAGAAAAACCTAGAAAGGCTTTTATGAACTGATACTGAGTGAAATGAACAGAACCATGAGAACATTGTACACAGTAACAGCAACATTATGTGAGGATGAACTGTGATCAACTTAGCTTTTCTCAGCAATACATTATCCAAGAAAATTCCAAAAGACTCCTTACGGAAAATGCTAACCATACCCAGAGAAAGAACTAACCATGGAGTCTGAAAACAGATCAAAGCATACTATTTTCACCTTTTTAAAAAACTTCTCTTGGCTTTTCCTTTTTTTCCCCTTATTCTTTCACAATATGACTAATGTGGACATATGTTTAACATGATTGTACATGTATAACCTATATTAGATTGCTTGCTATCTTCGGAAGGGTTGGAAGAGAGGGAGAAAAATTTGGAACTCAAAAATCTTACAAAAATCAATGTTGAAATCTATCTTTACATGTAACTGGGAGAAAAAAATACTATTAAATAAAAAAATAGATGTCTATTCTGCTTCCCTTTGAGTCATATGACAATAGCCCTTCCAACACTTGGGCCTCTCACTACACATGGAGGGCCCACGTCTTTCTTACAAGTAGGAGGGGACTAGGTTATGAAGGACTTTGAACATCAGAGGATATAGTATTTGATCCTGAAGGCAATAAAGAGCTACTGGAATTTGCTGAGTAGGAAGGGTGACATGGTCAGACCTGAACTTATGAAAATCTCTTTTGTGGCTGAATGGAGGATGGATTGAAGTGGGGAGAGATTAATAGGGGGAAGATAACACACAAAAGGAAGCCAAAAATCAGTAGGATGGAGGGAAGGGATGAAAGCATACAGTGCAGGAGCATGATAAAGTGGAGAAGTCCAAAGACTACAGCTAGGTAGAAAATAAAGAGATGGCTATCCAGGGTCCCCTCCTCTAATGGAAGTTTTGAAGTTCATGATTCCTCCCTCCAACGAGAGGGACAGAAGGTACTGATGAGGTACAAATACCAATGCTGATTAAATCTTGTAGGATTATAAGATTTCTGAACAATGAATTTCCTAGAGCATGATGCAGAAGTTCAAGGAAGTGCAAAAGAATACTAATAGGTGGGAAATTATTTGCTAAAGGGAAGAACTTTATAACCATTAGCTCCAAAAGGCTTCCTAGTCATTGACTAAAAGGCTTAACTAAGGAGAAAATGAATATTTTTGATTGCATGAAAGGAAAATATTTTTGTACGGACAAAACCAAAATTAGAAAGAAAGCAGGAAACTGGGGGGGAAATTCTAAGTTTCTTTTGTAATGGGCCTCATTTCTCATTGATAAAGGTTTCATTTTTCCTAGAAAGAGAGAGGCTTAATAAGCACAGCACTCCTAAGTAACAAGGGAGTCTGAAACAAGCACCTCAACTGATAACTATAGCTAAGGTACAATAGGAAAGTGAAAGCTGACTGAAAGAGCTTCAACCTTCCTGGGAGGAGGTGAAACTTAGTAAGAATAACATTTCAAGTAGATGGTGAATGGATTATTGAGTGAGCATGAAGAAAACAGGATAACTGAAGAGATGCCATAACAGAGTAATAATGATGCATGAGGAGTAACATACATGAAATGTCCATTAGAGTACAAGAAAGATTCAACTCTTAGCAGGAGCAGGCTAAGAAGAAGCATTGTGATGACATCATCAAAAGATATCACAAATTCTACAACAATGTAGGCTTATGCTGCTCTTCTACACATGTACTAGCTATACATGTTCCTTGTGTGTACATTCCACATGTGATACACATGCATAGCTGTTCTTACTACCGAAACTGTGTATATTTGTGAGAAGTGAGTTTCAGGTTTATATAAGGAAATATAGCTGTTATTATTTTTGTTTCTATATCTTAGTAAAAGTAAACACACTGATAGGGGCTCATATGGTTTGGAGAATTCTGTTCCACAAGGTACCCAGAACCTGAGATATCTTTCTGAAGATACATAACTTAGAGCAGCTAAAGGTGATATTTATATACTCAAAATAAATAGATTTTCTATCTTATTGACTTGGAAGCTCCCTCTAGCAAGGAAGATCACAACACATCCGTGTCACTCATGTCCCTCCATAAATTCCCCAGGTGGAGTCTACCCAACGTACTAGCAGCCTTCTTTCTCTCTCTCTCTCTCTCTCTCTCTTCCTCTCTCTCCTCTGTTTGTGGTATCATTCAAGTATCAGTAGAGCACTCTGGCAGTTTACCTGTCATACCTCACCCTCATAACATACCTTTGGGCATAGTTTTGAATTTTTCTCCAGAATGGTTGGATCAGTTCTCCACCAATTCCACCAATAATGCAATAGTGTACTATTTTCCCCTTCAGTATTTGTCATTTTCCTTTCCTATCATGTTAGTCAATCTGATAGACATGAGAGGGTACATCACAGTTATTTTAAGTTGCATTTCTCTTGTCGTTAGTGATTTAGAGAATTTTATAAAACTATTGATAGCCTTGATTTCTTCATCTGAAAACTGCCAGTTCATATCCTTTGACGATTTATCAATTGGGGAATGACTATTATTTTTATAATTTGGCTCAATTCCCTCTATATTTGAAAAATGATCAATGTGTGGTGAGGCCTATTACAAAAGAAACTTGTAATTTTCAACCAGTTTTCTGCTTTCTTTCTAATTTTGGCTTTATTGGTTTTGTCTGTACAAAAATATTTTCACTTCATGCAATCAAAAATATCCATTTAACCTCCCATGATCCTCTCAAGCCCTTATTTGGTCATAAAGTCTTCCTGTATCCATGGATCTAACAGCAGTTTTTTCCATGCTCCCCTAATTTGTTTATGATATCATCCATTATGTCTAAAGCATATACCCATTTTGACCTTGTCTTGGTATAAAATGTGAGATGTGGGTCTGTGCCTACTTTTCACCAGAATGCTTTCTAGCTTTCCCAGCATTTGCCAAATAGTGAGTTCTTGCCCAATGCATCTAGAGTACATTAGCAGTCAAAGTTATAACAGACATTGATACAGCTTATAGAAAAAATTATAAATTATTATATCCATTAGAAATAATTAAGTAAAATCTGTAGGCTTGGAAACGCAAGGAAATGTTTTTAACTAATACTCTGACAATGAAAAAGGACTGCTCTGAATATGAAATATAAAGTACAAAAGAAATGCAAATGTGTTGCCAGCTATCCCCCATTTGGATTTAATTCCAGTGATCCAGATGTGCAATGAGTGTCATGTTACTAGATTTTTGAAAAATAGTTCCATGGTTCTGGCAAAATTACGAAAACATTTACATACCAAACATGGCTCATTTAGACAAAACCCTAGAATTTTTCAAGTGGAAACATAATGAACTGAAACAATTCCAAAAAAAAATACTGGGTAATGTAAGAAAAAGAGAAGATTAATTTTGTCGTGAAATATTAAACATTAGAGGTATTCTAACTGATATTGTTCCCAAATACAGAACAGTATTGATAGCAAACAAGCATATCCTTTCCACTGTCAGTTGTTCTGTTGGCATATGTTGAAAAAACGCAGCAGAAAATCATTTTGTTTTTAAATCACAAAACCTGATAACATAATAATAATGAGAGTTGTAACTAGTATAAGAAAAGTGGGACTGTCTCAGTGGATTCATATCTGAGGGAGTACCCTTCCTCCTCAACAGAAGGTGCTTTCCTCAGAAGGGCCTACTTTCTATTGGGGTGCCTGCTATTCCATTACCTCAAATCCTAGTCCTTTGCTTGCTCGTGCCACTTTTCAGGGTAGTCATTCTCAGACTGTCACTCCCAAAGTCACATCACTGAGACATTCCTCTTCCTGGACCACTCTACTTTCCAATCACCTCACCTAGATTAACTCCACCTGTGGTCAGACTGTTTTCTGTATTGCTGCATCTCCACCTCACAGTCAAATGTTTTTTCTCCAAGTGAAAGAATTTCTATTCACTGATGTTTAAAAAAACACAAAAAACCAGGAACTTTGACATTTCTGCCCATCTTCCATGTTGTTAAAATAGGCAATAGCAAAGCAGGAATTTTTCAGCCTATGTAATATAGAGTGGAAATTTTGAATATCCCAAGCCATTATGGCAGATGGGAATGTCTGGTAGAAATCCTGATATGTTAGCAAATTGTGTTCTGCTGATAGCACGGATTGGATGAGTAGCAGAACCTTTATGCCATTCTCAAAGTCACCTTTTATGGAAGGCTCAGAATGACTGGCCGGGGGGCAGGGCCAAGATGGCGGCGTAGCAACGGCAACATATCTCAGCTCTCACATAGCCACCCCAAAATACCCATAAAATAGGACTCTAAACCAATCCTAGAACTCCAAAACGCACACAAAGATACTTCCCACTAAAGTCAGCTCGGCTACGAGGAACCTTATCAGCACTGCCAACCGAAAACCAGCCTGCCCTGAAGCCGCGGCTGTGCCCCGGGGGCGGCTGGACGGGAGGAGCTGAGGAGCTTCAGGTGAGCAGATTAGCGGCAGTTGTGAATGGGAATTGTGAAAGGGGGAGATAAGCAGTCAGGCCAGAAGGCCTCCAGAGCGGAAAAGCGAAAGGAAGAGGTTTTGCACCCGCCTCGCCGTTGCAACTTCCTGCCCCGGCCTGCAGGCAGCAGGGGGACTGAGCGATTGTTATCAGGCCAGAGCTCTCGCATTGAGCAGCCTGGACGGATCGCCGTCTTGGGCCTTGGTCTTGGAGTCCTCGCTATCCAGTCAGCTGGAAGTATATAGGAAGAGTTCCCAGCCTCTTTCTAAGAGCTA
>JAQQSU010020376.1:0-10058 GCA_028627135.1 Pseudochirops cupreus | reverse complement strand
AAGAGTCAAGGGATAACTGTTACAATAGAGAGGAAGAACAGGAAGGCAAAAGGGAAAGGGTCAATTGAATTTGGCTTAGGGAAGGAATGACATAAACTCTAAACTGGGTATCTTGCCACACAGGAGAGTAGGGGGGATGGGGATGAGAGGTGGGATGATGGAGGGGAGGGCAGGGTGGGGGTGAGGGTTGCTTTAAGCACACACTTCTGTAAAGGGACAGGGACAGGGTAGAGAATAGAACAAGGGAGGGGGACAAGAAGGAGGGACATATAATCAGTCTCTCACAATATGTCCTTTGTGGAGATGTTCTGCATAACTACACATGTGCAATCTGTGTTGAATTACTTGTCTTTCCAGTGCAGGTTAGTGATGAGGGAGGAAGGGAAAGAATCTAGAATTTAAAGTTCTATAATCAAATGTTAAAAATATATATGTATATGTTGTTATTATTATTATTGTTGTTGTTATTATTATTAACTACATCCAACTGGGAATTAAGATATACAGGCACTGTGGTAGGGATCCATCCTGCCCTACCAGAAAGTCAGAGGGCCAAGGGGGAGGACATAGGAGAGAGCAGATTGGGAGAGGGGTTATACAGTGGGATGACTGTTTTGGGGTGGTGGGTGGGGGAAAGATGGGGAGAAAATTTGTTACTCAAAATCTCATGGAAATGAGTGATGTAAACAAGAAAATAAATAAATGAATAAAAAAACCACATGTAATGCTATGCTGTCCTGAGGACACTCATAACACAATGATGAAAACATCCAAATCTTCTCACCCTTCCAAAATCATAAGTTCTCTCTTAGTCAAGAGGAGGGGGTGGAAGAGACTCATGCTGAAGCTGAGATACTCTCCTCTCTCTTCCTTTCTTCCTCCTTCCCCCAACTGATCCCTTTTCAGGAGCTTGGCTGGAGGCTTCCACCACTAAATTGCTAGATACTCTTGAATCTTTGGTTCTAAACCAAAAGATGCCTTTTAGATGACTCATACAGTGTAATCCAGTTTCCTCAACCAATCGTAACACACTTCCTATGCAAAGTCACTCCAGCTCATCCGATAATATATTAATTAATAAGGGTTCATTCACAATTAGTTTAAAGCCTATGATTTATTGATGTAATAGAGAACTGATTTCATCCATTTATGGAATGAGGGCATAGCATCTTAACATTTACTTTATATGGGATTGGTGATTTGATTTATTAACTCGATTATTTGCTTTATTAATTCAATCACAATAGGAAGGTATGACTCTAGTTCTGGCTCAAATACTTATTAATTATCAATCAAATGAGGAAGTTGAATTAGATAACTGAGTTTTTTTTCCCAATTCTAAATCTGTTTTGATGGCAGTACTTTGACTATTCACTTAATTCAGGGGTGGGGAAGCTGTGACCTCAAGGTCATATATTGCCTTCTAGGTCCTTGAATGTAGCTTTTTGACTGAGTATAAGTTGTACAGAACAAATCTTTTTATTAGGTGGGATTTGTTCTTTGAAGTTTGGATTCAGTCAAAGGACTTCATTTGAGGACCTAGAAGGCCACATGTAGCCTCAAGGCTGCAGGTCTTCTTTCCTTGATTTTTGTTTTGAATGTCAATATGTTCACCCATAAAGAAGAAGAAATAATACTATCCTGTTACTCTTATAGACAGGGTTATCATAAGAATCAGTTGAGAACAAGGATGTGAAAACTCTCTTGAAATTGAAATTCTATAAAAATTTAAGGTACTAGAATTCTCTCCTCAACTCAATCTCCAGATTTCTCAGGCTTCCAAATTTCAATTAAAATTCTATCTTCCACAGGAAATTTTTCCCCATTCCTCTTAAGGCTAACATCTTTTCTTTATTAACCATATCCAATATATACTATATCTATATCTATATCTATATCTATATCTATATCTATATCTATGTCTATATCTATCTATCTATCTATCTATCTATCTATCTATCTATCTATCTATCTATTGTTTGTGCATAATTGTTCTCATGTTGTACTCTCCATTAGATTCTGAGCTATTTGAGAGCAGGGACTGACTTTTGCCTTTTTTTGTATACTTAGTGCTTAGCATAGTGCCTGGTACATTATAGAAGTCTAATAAATGCTTATAGATTGACTGTAATTATTGAATTATCTTATTCCTTTCCTTTCCTAAACTTTTTTAAACTAGTCCAAAATAGTGAGGCCTCTTTGCTGCTGCCAAAACTGTTTTTAGTCCCTGTCTTTTTGATAATATCATTGTCTTCTTTAGGTCATTAGTTATAAGTCTTTTTCTAGGACAATGGGTTTTACTGAGATAGTTTTAGCCTTTGATTACTTATCTCAAAAAAGTGAAACATCCTAAGAAATGCCAGTAACATATGTTTCATAGTTAAGCTGTAGATGGCTCGAGAAGCCATTCAAAATACCATATCTAATTCTAGGGAACAATTTGGTAATTGAAAAGTGAATTTGTAGGAAAAGCAATTCTCAGTTTTTGTTGCTTCACTAATTAAGTGCTTCTTAATGAAGGCACAAAGCACTACAATTTTCAAAACACTCACATAAAATAATAACATGCTTATGTTTATGTAGTCTCATAAAGCAGATAAAGTGTTTTCTTTATGACATCCCTGTTTTGGTATGATGGACAACAAACTCCAACTTTTCCCTCTGAGATCTGGCCCCCTTTCTACTCTCAACAATCTATCCTTGCTTTCTAGAATCCCAAAGTCAGAGTAAGAGATTGAATACCTTTCATCCACCTTTCTTCTTAAATTTTGATGAGTTTTTTTTTTCCTGAGCCTCCCTATTCTGTCTTTTCCTCTCTCCACTGAGTGAGAGGAATCCTTTAGCATTATTCCACTACAGGTGATATTGATTTACTAATGAAGAAAAGAAACTTTTTTTTTGTCCCTGAAATATTAATCCTATTCTTCCTCTTGTCTCCATTCTAATTTTCTTTTTAGAAATATTTTCTCATATTCCATAGCTCAATGATGCTTTGAAATTTCTTAATGTCAATGTATAAAGTTATTTTTATCAGTTATCATTATTGAAGAAAATAAAAAAAAATACACCAGAAGACTCATCATATCACATTTGTGGTTTTGTCCAGCCGTAGCCACATGAAAAGAAACATTTCATTTCTTAGTGTTTCATTGCTATTTGAAAGTATTTAACTGTTTTCCTTGTTTTTGTTCAGTTGTTTAGTGAACATTCACTTCTTGTTCTTTGAAAGAATGATTCAACTTCTTCCTTTTGTGCTGAAGGTCAACACATTGTTTTCATGCTTAGGCTTATCTTCGTAGCATATGTAATTTTAAAGTAATAACTGATTGCCTTTGTTTTTTAGACTAATCATAGCCTAAATTTCTCATGGATTTTCATATAAACAAAGAACAACCCTGAACTATTCTTTTTGCTTGTCCCTTAGATATCAATGTTTTTCTCCTTGTTGCCTCCAAAGCTCATCAGCATTGTATGTTGATTTCATGAAAGCATGCTTATCCAGGTTCTAGTTAATGAACAATGCTCTCATGCTTTCCCAGTAAGCAATGGAGTGAAACAAGGATACATGTTTACTTGCATGCTTTTTAGCATGATGTTTTAAGGCATGTTATCAAATGCTTTCAAAGAGGATAAATGCAGCATCAAGGTGAGCTACTGCACTGATAGTCAGTTCTTCAACTTGAAAAGACTACAAGCCAAGACCAAAGTGTAGGGAGTGTTGGCGCATGATTTTCTGTTTCTGTACTCAATGCAACCTCTGAAGCTGAGATGCAACAAAGTATGTGCTTGCGCTAATTTTGGCCTAACAATTAACAACAAGAAAACACAGGCACTCCATCAGTCACCACCACACCACCCATATATGGAACCATTGGTTGCAGGAAATGGAGAAGTTTTGAATGCTGTGGGTAAGTTCACTTACCATGGTAGTGTACTTTTCCTGGGATGTATTTTATATGTTGGGTGAGGAATTGCACCCCAAGTTTTTTCAAAATTGTCCTTGGCTTCTGGGAATAGACTTTATACTTTTTTTTCCTCCTACAGCCCAGCTTGAGAAATTTGGAGTTGTCCTTGAACATTAATTCTTCCACATTCTCGTAGCTAATAAGTTGCCAAGTCAGGTAATTTCTACCTTTACAGCATGTGTCATACCTATCCCATTCTCTCCATTCACATACTTATTATCTTAGTTTTAAGTACTATAACTTCTTGCCTGGACTCTTGAAATGCCTCCTAATTAATTTCCCTACTTTCATTCTCTCCTCTCTTCAATTTCATTTCACCATAGCTAGCAAAATAATCTTTCTAATTTCTCTGAGGTTTGACCTCAAGGTCTCAGAGATTTGACCATGTGGCCTTCTTGCTTAAAAATCTCTAATAATTCCCTATAGACTTCACAATAAAATACAAATTATTTATCCTGACATTCAAAATCCTTCATAATCTCTCACCAGTATTCATTTCCAGACTTATTACATATTGTTCTACTTCATGCATTTTATATACAAACATGACTATACTCCCTCCAAAACTCTACTTCTCCATTCTTCTCCATAAAATGCTCAGCTCAGTTACAGTATTCCTTATCAAATCTTTTCTGATTTCCTTATCAGTCTGTTTAGTCTTCCCTCAAATACTTACTTGCTTATATACATTAATTATCTATTTTTCCCTTCTTTATAAAATGTTTTATATTTAGCAATAGAAAATATAAAACAATTATAATATAATATTAAAGTAGATATTAAACAGTTAAATTCAAAAGATTTGCCAACCAAAACAGCAGCAAAAACAGCTCCTTATACAAAAGTCCATTAAGGAAAATCAAGTCAATGTTGAAACAGATTACATGGACATGAAGTCCAATAAATGCATTATAGTGTAAAAGAGCATCACTTCATTTTATCTGCACATTTTTCACCCTAGAAATGAAAATTACTTCTGGGCAGGAACTGTTTCATTTGCACATGCTAGTTGCATATCTGCTTAATTGATTGTGAATGAAATTGCCTCACAAATACCTAATCTTAAAGGACTTAAAAACTTTGTGGTCAGATAGGTTGCACAGTGAGCCCTGGAGTGAGGAGGACCTGAGTTCAAACCAGACCTCAGACATGTAACACTTACTAGCCATGTGACCTTGGGCAAGTCACTTGACCTCAATTGCCCTGCCTTCCCACCTCCAAAAAGCCCACCAAAAAATAACCAGCCCCCCATAAAAACCCCAAAACTTTGTGGAGGCAAATTCAGTAGTCACTTTCTCATTTTGCTTGCAAATATCAACTATAAGTCTGATTGCTTTTTTTTCCCCCATTTTTTCTCCTAAATATCTGACTAGGTGTGTACATTCCTCTTCTCTTCTTTCTTTGAGAATGAATAAGAAAACCAGATGAGTGCTTGGGGCATAAGCCTCACCACATCATTTCCTCTCCTTGGCATCATTTCTCCATCTCTCTCAGTCTTTCTTTCCACTCTACCCCTGAATATCCCTAATCTTTCACCATAAGTCAGAATTTCTACACTTGTTCCTGGCTTTGAATAATAAAAAACAAAAAAAGCAAAAACAAGTGAAATACTTTGATATGTATAAATCAGTGTAAATGGATTTGCATATTTATATTGCTCTAAGAATTTCTTCTGAAAGTCCATATGTTGCTCATTATAGAGTCCCGCTATACATTAAATAGGCTTTTCTCCAAGGAATTTTGTAGTGGAGGGTGTGTGTGTGTGTGTGTGTGTGTGTGTGTGTGTGTGTGTGTGTGTGTGTGTGTGTGATATATATGTTTTAAATCCAACAATGTTCTGTATTGATCAAATGGAAAAGGTTTGGGGGACTGTTCCAAGACATGGTATAAATATGCCAGACTCTTAGTCACTATATCCTTCTCCCACTCAATCCATTTCACATTTACCATTTTAATGTAACATGGTAAAGAGTAAATCTTTTAATGAAAGGAAATTTGAACATTAATCATTTGCTAAATTGAGTCCCTTCTCCTCTGAGGTGATGCAGATTTAAAGGCATGATCAAATGATCCTATTTTCTTTATTTTCACAACCTCACAGAAACCTAAGAGTAGAAGAAGCACTTACTCTGAAGTCAGAAGACCTAGCTCCAATCTGTCTCTGATCCATGCTACATTTATGACTTTGGGCAATCCTGAGCTTTAGTTTCCTCATTTTTGAATGGGATTAAAATGTACTTGATTTATCTAGAAGTGAGACACATCATATAATATATTTGGGATGCCCTCCATTTTTACCTCTGTCTCTTGATATTTCTGGCTTCCTTCAAGACTCAGTTCAAATTCTGTCTTCTGTCAGGATCCCTGCCAGGTCCCCTTAGCTGGTAAAATCTTTCTCTCTCAGATTACTTTCCATTTTACCTATATATCATGGATGGATCATATTATTTATGTGTTTTCTCCCCAATTGGAGTGTAAATTTCTTGAAGGCAGGGATTATTTTTGTGTCTTCATCTCCATAAGTTCTTATGGATAAAAACATTTAATAATTGATTGGAGGTGAAAAATTCATATAAGCTGGTAAATCCCTGAAGATATAGAGTGATGTTGTTTACCCTAGGAAGCCAATGGAAGCAGTGTATACTTTGGCAAGTAAAGGTCTATAAGAAAATGCAGTGCACAATTAACACTTTCTGGTCTATGTAGTTAAAAATCTAAGTGGAGATTTCTATAATCTCTCTTGCACAGACTCAAAGAACAGGTGACTCTCATCTCATTGCACTGTCCTCAACGAATTCTAGCTGTGAAAAAAACATTGGGACATACCAAGGTAAGGGACATGACAAATGTACATCAGTAAAGTTGCCACTAGAGAAAGAAACTCAAGAGTGACTCTCACCAAATGAAGACACATATAGAAATGGTAATGTATTTGTTTTGTTAGTATGCATGTATATTTTATTCATGGATTTCTTATGGACAGAATCATATGTCTGAACTTTACAGCCATACTCATCTTTTTTGACCTAACAGAACCTTCAGGTATATACACCCCAAAAAGTAAAGAGAGACTTTAATTTTTAAAAGAAAAATTACTTAAGAATTTCTAGATAGATTCAATGGACAGGATAATGTCATGAAAATGGTCCTAGTTTTAAAGACATAGGACCTACTTTTGAATTCTATTTCAAAACAACATTTCCATGTGACCTATGGAAAGTTTTTTAACCTTCCTATGCCTGTTGCTCCATCTATAAAATTTAGACGTTTTTGTAGTTTGTTTTTAAGGTTATGTCCACATCCACAGCTAATACTTCTAGAAAGGATCAAATGAATTTTGACAACAGGACTAGAAACTGACATGGATCTTAGGCAGTTTGTCTTTAAAAGGGCATGTGCCACTCACAAACTTAATCTAAGGTAGTATATTCTACAAAGTTTTCATCAGTGTGAATGAAATGAATGTTTTTTAGTTTTGACATGCATAAATAAGCATCTTTTATTAAATGTTCTCTTTGTATTTGAGGTGTGTCCATTGCTACTCACAGAAGTAAGAAAGATAAGATTTTATATGGAGGTTCCCAAACTTATTTAGCCTGTTGCTCCCTTAAAAAAAAAAACAAAAACAAAAACAAAAACAAAAAACTACTCAATGTCCTCCTGGAAATCTACTTTTTTTCACCCATTAATGTTTTTTTTTCTTGAAATCTATATCATTAAAAAATCAAATATATATTTGAAGTCATGTATCTTAAATTAAATAATTTGGTGTAAATTCATGTTTTTCTGCATTTATATTTTGATGACACAATATCACATCTCTTAACTATATACAAGTAATTGTATACAAGTCATTACATACATGTATTAGTACTGATGTGTTTGGACTTCCCAACAATGTGACACGCTTGCTTGCCAACATTGTTTGTTAAGACCTGTTGGCAGACTTGATCACTGATCACTTACAACTTATGTTTTGTGTGTTATTTGAAAAATAATGTAATCATTGTCACTTTAACTCTGATACACAACAGATGAAACATGGATGAAATGTTTTTCAAAATTTTCTTCTCCTCTTATGCTTTCTACCTCCCCCTTATTTTTACTCAATGCCCCCTACCAGTTTCAACTGAGGCTATTACCATCACACCCCATTAGTCCTGTACCCCCTAGAGAGAAGTATATAGCCCACTTTGGGAACCTCTGATTCTAATCCAATAATATGTGGCTACATACCAAATCATTTATAATAGAATATCCTAATGCTATCTGAAAAATGTATATGCATGTTTTAAAGAAAAGGCAGAATGAACTGTTAGGGCTCATGGATCTCATTTTCAAAATTATTTTTAACAACACACATACCTTAATATTTATTTTTGCATAAAAAAGAAAAAAAATTTTCTCCTCTAAAAGAACACATAACTTACATTTTGCTAAAAATTCAGCATGTAGCCTAATTGAAATGGTCACAATGTTCTCTGTGATTTATTAAACATATTATGTTGCTTTTGTAGTGAGTTCCTCAGATTTTTACTCAATTCCTGATGTAGCCATCAGTGAAATGAACCAAGGATAAAACTATTAGTAAGTGATGATGAGTATTAACCATAGCCTTCGTACTAGAAGACATGTTGAGGGTTATTACTTCCATGAGATTTTCCAGATGAGAAAACTGAGGCCCAGAGAGGCCAAGTTACACAACACAGATGAGTGTTAAAACCAGGCCTGACTTCAAATTTAATTTTCCATTCACTTTGCCATACTGCTTCTCATATTTATACAATACTTTTAAATGTTTGCCACATTATTAAAAAGAAATAGCTACCGAAAGAAAGTCATGACACAAAATGTCAATTACAAAATGGCTGAAGCAATTATGGTATGTGAATGTAATGGCATATTGCATTCTATTACAATATTACATACCATTACAAATGATGAAAAATACAGATTCAGAGAAATCTGAAAAGATTTGTTGGAACTGATACAGAGTACAATGAAAAAAATCAGGAGAAACATTTTCATAATGATCACAATAATACAAAATGAAACAACTTTCTAAGACCACAAAACTCCGATAAAAAAAAAAAAGACAAACATTAGAGCAAGGAATTAAGCCTTGATCTCCTCATTCCAAATTCAGCACTTTTTAAAAACTAGATAATGCAATCTGTTAGAACTTTAAAAGATATAAGATCCCTGTGTACAAGGTCCATGTTATTTTTTCCTTTGAATTTTGTCCCTCAGCACCTAATGTAGAATTTAAATAGACTAGGTGTTTAATAAATGACTGTTGAATGGATTTGGACTGAATTTTATTGTGACAAGCTAACAATAAACAAGCTAACATAGATGAAGCATTTCTATTGCACCAGAAGAGTCTATCTTGAATGAGGCAAGTACACAATGACAATTTATTAAGTGCAATGGATTTTATTATTACTGCTTACTCGGCAAACAGTCCCTTAGTCAGTCAATAAGCCTTTATTAATTACTTACTATATGTCAGGTAGTGTGCTAAGTGCTAAGGATACAAAGAAAGGTAGACACATGGTTTCTGCCTTCAAAGAGTTCCCATTCCAATGAAAACAACATACAAAAAAGTACATATAAAATGTATAAAGTGTAGGTGGAAGCAAGATATTAACGTTTTCCCCATCAGTCTTTTTTTCAGAAGAAAAGATGGTACAAAGGGGGTAAGGGAATTGTATTTTTACATGTGTATTTTTATAAAGAATAGTCAGGATTATGTCATCAATGTTTAAAACCTTTACTAGCTCAATATTTAGAAAATTTGTTTAGACTATCAGTTTTATCTTTGTTTTCCTTTCATTCAAAATGTTGCCCACAAATTCATTGTTATTCCTTCATCATTCTCATATAATGGGCCTGCATTCGAAGTTTTGATTGCTCCACACTAAGAAAAAACATTTCCCAATTTTGCAATATACAGTAAAATTTATAATAATAATTGACAGCATTTGTGGAGTCTTGTATGCAAAGCACTTTTCCTTTTCTATGTAATTTGAGATAACATGACAAAAACATTAAATATCAAAGTAATAAAGGACATTGGTAAGGAATAAAGAA
>JAQQSU010020375.1:0-10058 GCA_028627135.1 Pseudochirops cupreus | reverse complement strand
AAAAAAAAAAAAGAAAATTAAGATTTTGAATGTTACCATTAGTGATTGTAACTCCAAATTTGATTTAACAGAAGTTTGTCCTAAAACTAAATTATAATGTGGTATCATTTACAGTAAAATATGTTCTCCTGTTAGGATAATTGTGGTAAGTCAGAACTTAATGCAAAATACAGTTGATATTTGTTACTAAGGCATTCTTGGAAAATGCATGGATCAGAAAAACCTGAGTTCAAATCCAGTCTCAGAAATATATAAACTGTGTGACCTTAGGTAAGTTATTTTGCCTGTTTGCTTGTTTCTTCATCTGTAAAATGGGATAATAAAAGCGCCTACTTCCAAGGCTGTTGTGAGAATCAACTGACAGAAAAATTGTAAAGTACTTAGCACAGTACTGGCACATAGTAAGCAGTATATTTTAGCTATTATATTAAGTTTAATTACTCTATGATGGTCTTGAACGCAATCAGTATAGAATGCCAAAACTGATAAAATTGATTTTCTATGTGAGATAATTTGGAGATGCATTCAACTGAACTGGTGTCATTTGACTGGCAATAAGTATTGTTTCATGTTTTAAATACATGATATTGTGTGTGATTATTGTGTTTCTCAATTTTCTCTCATTGTGAATTTGGGAAACCATTGTAGAAATGATATTAAGAGTATGATGTAAAAAAATTTTTTTAATTGAAAAAAAGTTATGCAATTATATCATTGGAAAATTTAACTCCTTTTTTATCTGAATGTCATGAAATTATTAATTATGGTTTTTTGAAGTTGTTACAATGTCAACAGCTATCAAGTATTTAATTGAGTATAGTTTAAAAGGAAAAAATTATAATTACTTTGCAGAAAAAGTTTAAAAAGAGAAAGGGGCGGCTAGGTGGCGCAGTGAACAGAGCACTGTCCCTGGAGTAAGGAGGACCTAACTTCAAATCTGGCCTCAGACTCTTAACACAAAAACTAGCTGTGTGACCTTGGGCAAGTCACTTAACCCTAACTGCCCTCCAAAAAGCGAAAAAAAAAAAAAAAAAGAGACCTTGTAACATCTCCTTATTTGTAAAGAGAAAGACCTTGTAAAATCTCCTTATGTGTAAATTTGTCAGGTTCCTTGGCACTTTCTACTTTGGCAAGGTCACAAGATCTTATTAGCCCTGTGAAAGAACTTGCTAAATGTTGTGAAATTCTAAAATAATGAATTAGTTTACAGAGAAACTGGGATCTTCCCTTCCATCACAAACATTCACCACAGGGCAGACGGGGGGGGGGGGGGAAGAGGATGGAAGAGACAAAGGGGAGTACAGGGGGCTTAAAAGTTTGCTTATAGAAGTGATTTTATTATAATGTTATTATGAAAATTGTGAAATTATACCTGGAATAGTATATGTTGAAGTTATATCTTGAGCCTACTGAGTCTCAACAGATTATAGTGTTAAAGATTTATTTTTGACTTAAGGGATTAATATAAAATACCTTAAGAAAACTTAGAGTTAGTCTGGAGACTTACACTAAGTAGCCAGTGTTTTTCTGGGTTTTAAGTAAACTATTATATATTCAGTATCTATGTGGAATTCCAAAATGGAATTATTTTCTTAATTTCTCATCACTCATTTTTACACCAGGATGAGTTTAAACTCAAGAAGAAAATAAAGGAAGAAAAGCATGTTGAATGAATTTTTTTTAAAAACCTGGTAAACATTAAATTTTTGATGGTTATTGCAACATGAGAGAGATAACTGTTGTTATCTTAGCCCTGAGTTGTGATTAGTGAACCTTGCTGAGTTAAATCTTTGAGGACTGTAATTTGATATCGTTCTGAGTTTTGAATTCAGGTATAATTGAATGATCAAATTAGTCAATCCACCATTCCAGGGAAATGTCACCAGCTGCTCAAAGGAAGTGCAATCTGGTGGATCACTTACTAGGTGAAGGTAAGAATCCCTTGACTCAGTTTCCCCATTGTGTTTGAAAAGGAATGCTTTCCACCTAGTTCATTCTGAGCCTGGCTATGATGCTCTATGTATTAATAATATGGAACTTTGCTTTATGTTTGGCCATTCCAAAAATTAATTATGAGGCTTACCTGAAATGAAACAGAACTAAAGGAGCTTTATCCCGTTATACCTATGTTAAGGCATTCTGTACCCTCAGGCTTAGGCCTGGAGGAACAGTCTTGATGTTGTTACAACTATGTTCCTCCCTCTTTCCTTTCATAGCAAATCTTACTAACCAAAGCAGGTAAAACTTACAGTAAATCTTGTTTTTGTCATATCCCAGCAACTCTGAACTGCTAAAATGGGGTACAAATATAAGGTACCTTATTGGGTAGCATTTTAATTTTTAAAAAATTGTTTATTTTTAGTTTTCAGCATTCATTTTTATAAGATTTTGAATTCTAACTTTTTCCTCCTCCCCAAGATGGCATGCAATCTGATACAGGCTATACATATACAATTATATTACACATATTTCCACATTAGTCATGTTATAAAGAAGACTTAGAACCAAAGGGAAAAACCATGAGAAAGGAAAAAGAGAGAGAGAATAGTGTGCTTCCATCTGCATTCAGACTCTATAGTTCTCTCTCTCTGGATGCAAACAGTATTTTCCATCACGAGTCCTTTGGAACTGTCTTAGATCATTGCATTGCTGAGAAAAGTCTATCAAAGCTGTTCATCACACAATGTTGCTGTTGCCATATACAATTTTCTCCTGGTTCTGCTCACATCACTCAGAGTGTCTTTCCAGGTTTTTCTGAAGTCCACCTGCTCATCATTTCTTATGGAACAATAGTATTCCATTACATGCATATACCACAACTTGTTCAGCCACTCCCCAATTGATGGGCATCCCCCCAATTTCCAATTCTTGACCACCACAAAAAGAGCTGCTATAAATATTTTTGTACATGTAGGTCCTTTTCCCATTTTTATGATCTCTTTGGGATACAGACCTAGAAGTGGTATTGCTGATTCAACGGATATGCATAATTTTACAGCCCCTTAGGCATAGTTCCAAATTGCTCTACATTAAGTTTAAATCAGTCCACAACTCCAACAACGATGCATTAGTGGTCCAATTTTCCCACAAATTCTCCAACATTTATCATTTTCCTGTTTTGTCATGTTAGCCAATTTGATAGGTGTGAGGTGGTACCTTAGAGTTGTTTTAATTTGCATTTCTCTAATCAATAGTGATTCAGAGCATTTTTTCATATCACTATAGAGAGCTTTAATTTCTTCATCTGAAAACTACCTGTTTATAGCCTTTTGACCATTTATCGAGTGGGGAATGACTTGTATTCTTATAAATTTGACTCAGTTCTCTATATATTTTAGAAATGGGGCCTTTACCAAAGACACTGGCTGTAAAGATTGTTTCCCAGCTTTCTGCTTCCCTTCTAATCTTGGTTGCATTGATTTTGTTTGTATAAAACCTTTTTAATTTAATGTAATCAAAATTATCCATTTTGCATTTCATAACGTTCTCTATCTCTTGTTTGGTCATAAATTCTTCTGTTCTCTATGGATCTGACAGGTAACCTATTCCTTGCTCTCCTAATTTGCTTGCAGTATCACCCTTCATGTCTAAGTCGTGTATTAGGTAGCCTATTTTTATGTTCTTTCTCTAGGTCTGTTGTTTATAAGGTTAACTCCATAAGGTCTGAACTGGTTTTCACCACATGAACTAATAACTGGAAGGCCAATCTGATTGGACTTTGTTAAGTTTTACAGAATTATACTGTCTTATCGTTAGCAGCTTTAGCAACGTTAACTAGAGAATCTCCACAAGTGACCTGGAACCTGGTGATGATAAAGGAAACACCTCCACAAACTTGCCCTGCTCCATCTATGAACGTTTGAGAAATGCACAGGAGACGGTCGCCAGATACCTGAAGATCATGGACACTAGCAAGGACTGGACATGCTCAAAGCTAGTTATACTGGATTTCATGATTCACCCCATTGTTACTGTCCTTGTTTTATTAGTTCTGTATGTGTTATAGACCTGTTACCTATTCTGCGTATCACTTCTGCTTGGATACTGGTACTGATTAAAAAACAAATTGGGAGACTATTAGTATTCTCAAAGAGGGGACTTGGAAGGTAGCAAAATAATGAAAGTGACTCAATTTTATCAAGTCCCTCCATCTTGTCCCTGGTCCTTCCTGACCTCAGGTCCTGCCCCTTCTTATGGCTGCATGAGTGTCCCAACAGCCAAAGTTCCTACTGATAGATGTCACAAATTTCCCCAAATAATGGGGAATATTTTAATCATGTGCCTCTCCGATAACTTTGAGACGCCTTGGAGACACCTGCAAAGTCCCTCACTTCTTTATCCCTTTATCTAAAAGCCCATTTCCCAGAACCTATAACTGTAATACCACAAAGACTGCCTATGTGTACACATTCTCTGGGTGATTGCTATTCGTTGAACTTCATAATAAAGCTGTTCTAATTTCCCTCCAACTTTAGTGTCTAGATTTGACCCTACACAACCAATAAATGACCCTGTAAAGTTACATATAATCCTATAACATAATTACCTGATGATCCTTACTAGTACCTGAAACAGACACACACACATGCATGCATACAACACACATGCGTGCACACACACTTTAGTGTAGAAATACATCAAACTCAACAGGGAAACCTGCTGGGACAGAGGGAGGGATTAAGAGGGAGAGTAGTATCATGGAGGGAAGAGCCAAAAGTAGAACAAATGTCTGTATCCTGAAGAGAGAATTAAAAGGGGGGGAAACCACACTAGAATCTTAAGGGATTCAACTCGACTAAGGAACCGGCGAACACAACGTGGTTTGTAAATGTGGTAGAATTATTATTTTGTCATCAGAAATCATAAAAAACAATTTCATTAAACCCTGATTAGAACTGATACAGAATGAAATTAGTAGAACCAGAACAATTTATACAATGACAGTATCGTTGTGGAGAGCAACCCCAAAAGACTTAAGAATTATGATCAAGTCAATATCCAACCATGTTGCCACAGGCTACTCCTTTGATTAAATAAACATGTTACCCAGTTACTGACAGAGAAAATGAACTCAAGCTATAAAAGGAAACACACATTTTTTGAATACAGTATGGGTGTTTTGCTGACTACACTTGTTTTGAGGGATTTTCCCCCTATTTTTATTGAGAGGAAGGTAGAGGGAAAAGGTAATCTAGTAATGTTGTCAAAAAGCTGGGGGAAAAGGCTATTGAAACATTTAAAATAGTGTATAAACTGGAGTTCAGAAGGAAGCACAGACAGTTGTGAATTCACTGTAGGTTTTTTGGATTTTTTTAAGTAATGGAAGAGATAAGTGGTGTTATATTAAACTTTTTTGTTCTGCTCTGTATATGGAAATGCTCATTTTGGGGGTTCCAAAGTTCACAGTAAAATGGAATTTGGAAGTGTATGAACTTTAAGGGGAAAATGAGTTTTGGAAATGATGCCTATAGGATGTCCAGTTTGAAATGCTCTACTATGCAATCAGTGATACAAGACCAGCATTCAAGTGACAGACTAAGGTAGGACATATGGATCTAAGTCATCGGCATTGAAATATTAAATCTAAGAAAGCTAGTGAAGTCACCAAGTGTAGATAGATGAAAACCCCAGATACAGTCTTGAGACATATCCAGAGGTGGTGGTGGGGTTTGCTGGAAGGGTGGGGAGGGGGAAAAAGGGGGACAACATCGAATATAAATGATGAACCAGCAAAGGACACTGAGGACAAGTCAAACAGGTAAAACTTAGAACAGTGTTTCAAAAACCTGCAAGGTACTCAGAAGGAGAAAGTAGTCAAATTCTGGAGGAATCAAGAATGAGGAGTGAGGTCATTAAGGTCTGGCAATTGAGATCATTGATAACTTTATAGAAAGCTGTCTAGGTTGGAAGCAATATAGGAAAGGGTTAGGAAGTGGAAGCAGTAAGGAAAAAGGAATTTTTCCAGGAATTTGGCTTGAAAGAATACAGGATAGCTTTCACAGATGGCAGAATCTCCGAAAGGAATTTTGTTTTGTTTTAAGGAGTGGGGAGGCCCAGGCATGTTTGTAGGCAGCCAAAAAAAGAACCAAACCAGTAAGCTGAACATTGAGGTGATTATAGGAACGATCTAACAGAGAAAACAGGAAGGGAAGCAATGGGGTAGGGGTGGAGAATGGGAGGGACTGACCTTGGTGAAGATAAGAAATGCTTTTATAGACTAAAGGACAAAACAGTGACATCAAGGGGTAGTAAGGAGCTCCCAGGGAATAAAAATATATAAATTCAAATGGCATGTATATAAAAAGGGGAAGAGAAGGCTAAATGGGAGGGGGAGAGCATTACAAGCTTGCGAAAGGTTTACTATGAAGAGCAACAAGACGGCAAGCTGGAATGCCAACAGAGATGAAATAAATTTGCAGAGGGTACTATCAACATAACTGTATGACTTTCTCCAGTCCCATTCAGTGGGATTTAAGTAAGGCTGGCTGAGGCACATGGTGAGAGCAAGTAAGCTTTGGAATTTGGCAAGGCATGATCCAAAGGGCAATGCATCTAGGAATAGAAGACTGTAATGCTGGACTGGTTAACTACAAGGTCCAGTTGAAGGGAGTCAAGTGAAGCCAAAGCAGCTCAGGAGAGTACTGAAAAGCAGAAGGATTAAAAGTGATACTGAGACTGCAGAACAGATGCAGACACAGGGAGAGATGGAATTATAACAGGTTATAGTTATATAAAAGAACAATATAATCATGCATCTTAGAAAAGAAATACTTGTAGGTGATATAAGATAAAGGGTATGGCTGTCCCTTCAGCCAAGGTAGAGTAGTATGAGTTGAGGAGACAGGAAGGTCAAGATGTTTAAAGGAAAAATTAACATGGGTTGAAGTCCTCTAGAATAATTTCAGGAGAGGAAGGTTTTGCACCAGGAACTGAACACAAAGGGGATGAGGAATGACCTGGAGGCTGGTAGTTAATGGCCACCAGGATCAATACTGGGGTCTGGATAGTGAACTTCAAAGGTGGGAGAAGAGAGTGAGGTTGGTGACAGATGGCCACAGAAGGGGAAGTCTGAGGTAGCAGTGTGGGAAATGATTAATATTAATTCCCTGAGACCAGGTTGTTGTTGTTGGTAGTGGTGGTGGTAATGAATTAAGGTGCAACCAATGTTAGAAATGATGGCAAGGGGTTGCAGTGGCTTCTGGAAAGTAGTTAGGTCTCCATAAGGGGCTGAAGATAGTTATATCACATAACAGCTTACTTATTTTGAGGTCAAGAGGAAGAAGAAGAAGCCTAAGAGGGCTCATGGATACAGTTAGATCCCATAGTCTTTTCAGGTCAAACAGCCTTACATGGAAGGAGACAGAAACCTTAAAGTGTGGTTTAGTAGAGTTTTAACACATCCATGGAATTTTGTTGCACATCTTAATACTCTCCTATAAAACAAAAATTTTTAAAAGGGGGTATAAAATGTCTGTTATTAATTTTAAGTTGCACCAATGTTTTGATTGCTTAATATGCATGCTACTGAGAATTTAGCTTTCATGTAATATATACAACAAAAAAATTCTGAATTTTCCTAATATGTTTCTGATTAATGCACGTGCCCCTTACCCTAATTTTTTACTTCTATATATACTTCATTCACATGTTATATATGCATTCAAACCTCAGTGGCAAATAACTGATATGTGGGTAAGAGATGGTTATGGGAAATCTGTGACAGGGCATAGGAAAAAGAGGTGTGTCTAGGACCAAAAAAAAGAGTGGAGAGCAGACCTGACCAGCAGCAGGTAGAGCATTCGGGAGAGTGGATCACCAGCAGCTGTGGCAGTTTCCAGAATTATCAACCCATAAATGCCGAAGATAAAGTAAAAGGTCAGTGGAACTCTGTTGGATCTGGGGGGGAAGGAGTATGGTCCAGCCTCTGCCCCTGGAGCAAGAAGCAGCGGAAGTGGCGGCCCTGCAGCCACCTCCACATGGCTGCTTCAGATCTCGCGGCCTGCAGATCATAGGGGGGCCAAGTGACCATTCAGAGGATAATCGCTCTTGCTTTAACCTGCCTGGATCTGGATTGTGATCTTGGGTGGTGGTCCTGGGGTGACTGACCAGTGAGCCAAAGCTGGTGGGGCTGTAGAAACGGTGCCCTACTAATAGCTCCGGAAGCTGCAAAAACCCTAGCGATTTGGGACAAAGCCCTCCCTTCTGGAAGCAGAGTTCTACTGTGGCAAAGAGCTCAAAAGTCAAGTAATTGAGAGGCAACATGAGCAAGCAAAGGAAGCAAAGCAAGCACAGCCATCCAACTTTAGATTCCTTTTTTGGAGGACAAAAAGGATCAAAGCATGGAACGGGAGGAAGACAACACAGTCAGAACTCCCACACCAAAAGCTTCCAAGAAAAATATGAACTGGTTACAAGCCATGGAGGAGTTCAAGAAGAATTTTGAAAATCAAGTAAGAGAAGTGGAGGGAAAATTGGGAAGAGAAATGAGAACGATGCAAGAAAATCATGAAAAGAATCAACAACCTGACTGAAGAAAATAACACCTTAAAAAAATAGACTAACTCAAATGGCAAGAGGCCCAAAAAGCCAATGAGGAGAATGCCTTAAAAAACTAAATTTACCTGATGGAAAAAGTATTTCAAAAGCTCACTGAAGAGAATAATTCCTTCAGAATTAGATTGGAGCAAATAGAAGCTAATGGCTTTATGAGAAATCAAGATACTATTAAATAGATCCAAATAAATGAAAAGATAGAAGGCAATGTGAAATATCTCATTGGAAAAACCACTGACCTGGAAAATAGATCCAGGAAAGGTAATTTAAAAATTACTGAACTACCTAAAAGCCATGATCAAAAAAAGAACCTACTTTTGCAGGCTGGCAGGTAGGCAGCAGCACCATGAAAGCCTCGGGCACCCTGAGAGAGTATAAGATAGTTGGGCACTGCCTGCCTACTCCCAAGGGCCCGGTGCCACCTCTTTATCGCATGTGGATCTTTGCTCCTAATCATGTTGTAGCAAAGTCCCGATTTTGGTACTTTGTTTCCCAGCTGAAAAAGAGGTCTTCTGGAGAAGAAGTATACTATGGATAGGTCTTTGAAAAGTCCCCTCTTACAGTGAAAAACTTTGGCATCTGGCTGCACTATGATTCCAGGAGTGGGACCCACAACATGTACAGGGAATACAGGGACCTGACCACTGCTGGTGCCATCACTCAGTGATACCAAGATATGGGAGCCTGTCATCCTGCCCGGGCCCACTCCAGTCAGATAATGAAAGTGGAAGAAATTCCTGCCAGCAAATACCGCTGGCCCACAGTCAAGCAGTTTCACAACTCCAAAATCAAGTTCCCTCTGCACCACAGAGTTCTGCATTGCCAGCACAAGTCATGCTTTACTACCAAGAGGCCCAACACCTTCTAAGTTTAGAGACAAGGAGGCACCTGTTCTATTTGATCCGTTTAAATAAATTTCTCAATTGGAAACCCCCCAAAAAAAGAACCTAGAAGTCATCCTTCAAGAAATTCTCAAGAAAAATTGCCATGATATTTTAGAATCAGAAGGCAAAATAGAAATTGAAAGAATTCACCAATCATCTCTTGAAAAAAGAACCTAAAAAGAAAACTCCTAGGAATATTATAGCCAGGTTCCGGAGTTCCCAGATCAAGGAGAAAATATTACAAGCAGTCAAGAAGAAACACTTCGAATATTGTGGAAACACAATCAGGATAACCCAGGATCTAGCAGCTTCTACATTAAGGGATTGAAGGGCTTGGAATATGATATTTTGGAGATCAAAGGAGCTAGGATTAAAACCAAGAATCACCTACCCAGCAAAACTGAGTATAATGTTCCAGGGGAAAATATAATCATTCAATGAGGTGGAGGACTTCCAAGCATTCTTGATGAAAAAAACAGAGCTGAATAGAAAATCTGACATTCAAATACAAGAAGCAAAAGAAGCATGAGAAGGTAAACAGGGAAATCATAAGGAATTTACCAAAGTTGAACTATTTACATGCCTACATGAAAAAATGATAATTGTAACTTATGAAACTTT
>JAQQSU010020374.1:0-10059 GCA_028627135.1 Pseudochirops cupreus | reverse complement strand
GGAGATAGTTTATTTGTACACTACGTTTCCTCGTGTCCCTCTTGTAGCCAAAGCCTTCCAGTACTCGTTGTGCTCTCAGAGCTGGTGCACTGAATCTTCAGATTTGTGTGTTTCTCTTTAACAGTTTACAAATGGCTTTATTCTTTTGCAGTTTAACTCACTGCTAATTAAAAAGGTAAGAGGAATCCTGAAGACAGAATAACCAAAAGGGCTAAATATTATGACTGCTTCCAGCATGTGGGCAACCAGGAACATTGTGTGTTTGCTGAACCCATTATAAGGAGCTGAAAATGGGAGTGTCCAAATCTTTTTTTTTGAACTGTACTTTCATTATATTGATGATATAAGTGAACCATCATCTGGGAGTAGGCTATATCATTCTTTAAAATAGATGTTTCCCAAATGAGATATGTCTTATATATCCAAGTGAGTTCTATGATCTGTCATTTGGCATACTTTAAGCTTTATTGATTAACTTATAACAAATTCACTACAGTGAATAATTCAGTCCCTTCCCATGTAATAGTTACGATAAAGAATGTATCATTGTGTGGGGTTGATATTGTGGGCCAAGAAGAAGGAAGAAGTAAGTCCTCTTCTTTTTGGTCATCGAGTAGTAATTACACGCCCCATTTACCTCACTTTCCCATGTCTTCATTCCTCTCACCTCCTCAATCAACCACCCCCTCCATCCCTCCCTCCCAAAGAAAGACTCCCAAATCATCTTGAATCAAACATAAAATAATTAAGTATAGAGAAGTGAGAGCAAGTGTATATATATGATCTCTTCCTTTTGTTCAAAGAACACATTTTTCTCCTTGGTAATTCACTATGAAAATAGTTAATGACATTAACTATTTCTCTCTAGGTCCTGCAGATTAGGAATGTGATTTCTAGCACTCTAGCCAATGTAATGCACTTTCACTTCAATAAAATAATTTGGATGTCCTGTGGATTTCATTCTAATGGGATTTTCCTTGTATAGGAGACAAATATGATTAAAAGGAGGAAAAGATGATGGGGACTGAGGAGAAGGTAGCTAATGTGTTTCCAGCTCTCAATTTGGAAAGTCTGCATTAGGCTCACTATTATCCCTTACATATCTCATCTTCTTTTGGACTTTTTTTTTCCCTTTCCCTTTCAAGGCTTAAAGATTCTTAGGTCTTTAGATCCTAAAATGTTGATTTTTCCTTCCTTGTGAATGATATCCCATTGAATTAAAGAAAGAAGACATCCCGAGGTTTGCTCTGGGAGTTGTTTGTGAGTGCTGAAACCCATGTCAATATAAGTGAAAGAAACCTGTCATTACTCTGCTCAGGATCAGGGCAGGCCTTGGGAGCATTGACTCTCAGGAGCCTTGAAGTGGGGAGAAGCATCTGGAGTCTCACTGACACCTCTTCCTTATTAAAAACATTTATTACAAATCTCAGTCTGATACATACTGATATGGTTAGGAGGCTTGCTCCTTTTTGACTGTGAACAAAGCCAAAAGCATTTGGGAACAGAGGCAAAAGAGGCAGGGTCCTTGCTGTAGCAGGTTCTTGGTGGGAGTTGATTAAAGACAAATTGTGAAGATGTAAACTCAGTTTTCTCCTGCACACTGTGGGATGAGATGATAATGGAGGCAAGGAATTTTGATAACATACGGAGGAACCTAGAATGAAGCAGAAAATGGCAATTTTGACTCAAGGGGAAAGAAAATCACGTTTTGAGGAGACTGAAACGCCCCAGAGGCCAGATTTCAAGAATGGCTTCTTTCCTTTCAGTGTACCCTATGGTAGGGAAGAATGATGGAGATTTTAAAGGTGGTAGGAAAATACAGGTGTAGAATCATGATGTTTTCCTGAAGAAAGATTAAAAAAACATGATGGTGGAAATCTGATCTTGTACCCTATGCAAGAGGGTCAAAGCTAGTTCTCTGAGTTTAAGGGCCTCTTCAGCATTTATATTTCTAAATATGAACCTAACAAAGAAGACTATAGCACCTGATAAGGTTACATGTGAGCTACTAAAGGGTGTCTGTGTGTGTGTGTGTGTGTGTGTGTTTAGGTAGCTAAGAGATTTACTGTTTCTCTAGTGTGGGTCATCCTTTCTTTCCTCCTTCCCACTCCCCCAAACCACCTCTTGGTGAACAGCTCTGTGCATAGGTATCCATCTCAAATCAAGTGATGTGACCGCAGTCTTTCTTTAGAGAGGCACCTGTAGTTTCCTTCCATTATTTGAGTCTCCCTTTGACTAAGGCCTCGGGGATACTCCTTACCATCAGATGATCATTTTGTTGGTGCCTGTCATCTATTTGTTTCCTCAGCTTCTTGTTTCCATGCTGCAAATGGACCATCACATTGTGGAGGTGGCTGTGGGAAAGGAAGAGAGTATATGAACAGTGAGGGTTTAGCGCAGAACACATTGGCGTCTGGGAGGGATGGAAAGAGATACTGTTTGTGGAATGTGAAAGCTGGAAGGGAACCTTAGAGATCCCTGAGTCTCCCTTGATAAAGGGAAGAGGCCTCAAGAAGGAAGGGATCTGTGTGAGACCACACATCCAGGGAGCAGCAGGGCCAGGATTACATCATTCCTGTGATACTCCCTTGATTGAGGGTCTGACACTGCTTTTTTCCTTCCCTGAAATGTGGAGAAAAAACTTGTACCTCCTTTGGGCTTCTCATTAGGTTTGAATGATAAAAAGAGCTACCCAAATTCTTTGTGGATTCCCTTTCCTGGCGCAGGGCTATGAGTAAGGAAAGGATACATACCAGAGAGACTCAGCTTTCATAGAGTAGGGTGACTTACTCCTTTTCATCAGCTAGTTGGACAATGCGTTTGGCATGCTCTCAGATCCCGGATCCTAATTTCTCAGTCTTATCTCTGTAATTAGATTCCCAAGAGAAAGTGATAGCTAATCCAACCCCCCTCCCCCCACCTCCATTCTCTTAGGCTGAAGCAACATAGCTAGATTCTGTTGAGGTTAAGATTGATAGTTTTATGGCTGGGAAGGCTGATTTCTTGGTACTGTATGGGGGGGGGGGGGGAGACAGGGCCCAGCTTCATTAGTAACCACAACATGGCAAGAAAGAGGCTCTTTAACCCTTGAAAACCTTGACAACTCAAGGGTCTTTGTGACAGAATCAATTAAATTTTGACGAAATAATGATTCCTAGGTGGGTCACAAAAAAGCTGCTTTTGGGCCCAATTCTATACTATTTGGATGCTCTAGAACAGGATCTTCAAACCAGTCTGGTCTAATCCTACTCAAACCCAGTCTGGGCTGGACCTGAAGGGCAGGGATTAGACAGTCTTTCATGGATGCGGTGGGCTCTATGTGGAATGCCCAGGGCAGTGAAGCTAAGCTGAAGGATCATCTCTCTTTCTTTTTTTTTTTTTTGAGGAGGGGAAGGCAGGGCAATTGGGGTTAAGTGACTTGCCCAAGGTTGCCCGGCTAGTAATTGTTAAGTGTCTGTGGCTGGATTTGAACTCAGGTCCTCCTGACTCTAGGGCCAGTGCTGTATTCACTGCGCCACCTAGCCACCCCAGGATCATCTTTCTTGCCATATTTCCAACTTACTTTTGTTCCTTCACCCATTGATGTACATCAGATACATCAGATGCAACCATTTTGCTCTCCTGGTGAAGTCCCAGGTGTCCTTGTATGCATTCCCCAGGGTGTTCTGAAGGGCTTCCACCTAGGACAAATGGAAAGGCAGAAAGTGGGGAAAGAGGTAGGGGTATGGCCCACATCCCTCCTAACTCCCTGGTAAGGACTGGTCTCCAAGGAAGAGACCAACTTTGTTACCTATTCCTTTAGTCTCAGGGCAGAGCTTTACTGAGGTTTGTTTCTACTAAACCCTACAGCTCTACCAGGAACAGTTATGGTTGCCAGGAGGATGGACTGGGGCAGACCTGCTGGCTTTTAACATGCCCAGAAGAAAATTCTCTAGCATATTCCTCCCTAAACCCCTCTTGGATCCTATTTTCTAAGCATTGCACCCCTTCAGGTTTGGGAGTTGCTTCTGTTGAATGCCTGACCCTTGGTGTGTGAGATGAACCTTAAATGCCAACCATCATCCTGTGTCCATGGGCCCCCAGGAAGGAACCGTGTCTAGGTAAAGTCAAGAGTGAGGTTAGAATGAGAGCTAAGAAAACCTGCAGCTGGACAGAGACTCATGTATCTCATCGCTCGTTGACATATACCTTTCCTTTAAAATGGAGATTTCATCCAGTAGAAAGTCTTTCTATCAAGAAAAATCAGAAGATGACAGTTTTCTGTTGTACACATCCCCAACCTCACTCAATTGATGGTGCAGAGATTTCTTATTGCACTTCCCATGGCTTGTTCTTGGGCCCCAGGCTAGTATGAGATTAGGAAGCCTGAGCACAAGGAGACTTGCCCGTTACTTTTTCACTTCTTCCCAGAGGTTCTCCTTGAGGGAGGCCATTTCCACCTTGAAGACCACAAGCTGCTCATCTTTGGCCGTCAAGAAGTGGAGGTTATTCTCATGTGTCTTTTGCCAGAAGGCTAACTCATAGTTCATATCTCCTATCTGCTCATTGAAGGCTTTGACCTATCAGAGGAAGCAGAGCCTGTGAGTCCAGGATGTGGGACATTCCCTGGCCTTGAGAGCATTCCCGGCCCAGTCAAATGGGGGGTGCTCCCTACATCCTGGGAAGCAAGCCAGAGTTAGGTCCAGTTCATGAGGGAAATACACTTTCAAAATGTCTGACAGTGGGTGGCAGAGGGCAGTAGTCACCTGAGGTTTTCAGGCCCTTAAGGGGCTCCCCCAAGCAGCTCACATGAGCAGGGAGGTGGACAGACCAAGGGAAGGTGAGAGGGAAGGGGTGGGCGAAGCTTATGCCTTGAGGTCCCAGACAATCTTGGGGCCTCTTGGGGAGGGTGAGCTTGGGGAACCAGAGTGGGGTCTGAGCAGCCAAAGAAGCATCGGCTCAATCTGGGTCTGGCTAGGCTTGTTCCACAGGGCAGAAGGGCCAGACCATTCCTACCCCAAGAGGTGGGCCAGGCAGGATGTGCTTGTCTTATGAGGCAGCCCAGCATCCTCACCTCTTCCTCACTCTGCTGTTGGAAATCCTGCAGCTTCTTCAGCTCCCCATTGAGCTTTTTCATGTGGCACTTATAAACATATGTCTCCTCCTCCAGCTGAGACTTTTTTTGTTGGGTCTGCTGTAACTCTTGGAGAACCAGCTTGGCCTGATTGAGTTTTGGGGCAGAGGCCAATGGGCTGTGGTGAGCGCAGCTGCACTGGCTAACCTCCCTCCTTGGTGTATGGGATGAGTGAAAACTTCTCAAGCAGTTTGAGATTGTTAACTTTCCTTTTCCCCCTCCATTGCTGCTGTCAATCACTTTCATTTCTTTGTCTGCTTTTCCCCCTGGCCTCAGTGGGCCCCTCCTCCTGGCCAGTGGGAGTCAGGGACAGCCCAGGCTCACTCTTCCTCCCTTGCTTTGGGACCCTTCCCGCCTTTTCTTGCTGACCCATTTGGGGAAGAATTTGGTGAAGTCTGCCTCAACCAATGAGAGAAGAGACAGTTGGGAAGGGGGCTTGACTGCATTAGAGTATAAACTCTGGCACTGTCTTTTGCAGCATGCCTCTTCTCCATGATGAGTCATGGGGAAGACCGCCCTCTTCTCCTGGGGAAGGGAATAAACTCCTGTTCTTATCCTAAGACATCTCTGTGTTTATTTTTTCACCAAATTAAGGATGAGGGTTATTTTTCATCCTAAACATTGGTTAAAGAGGAAGGACATGGGGAAAGCTTCCCCAAGAGACCGTGGACAGCATCTCATGGGAAGATTGTTTCCTTTTGGAAGGTTCTCCTTTTCTCTAGTGACAAAACCTCTATTTATCTCTTACTTTTCTAGGTGGGTTAGGAAATAGAAAGGTAGAAGGTAAACAAAATATTTATTTAAAAGAAAACTTAGTTTTTTCAATTGACAATTATTTATTTTTTCTCCCCCCCAGCTTTTCCCTCCTCTTACTAAAAACAAGCAAACAACAAAATAAGATTTTAAAAAACATACTTTCTAATACATATGCATAATTAAGGGAAACAGGTTCCCACACTGGTCCAATCCCAAAAGGTGGGTCTCAAGTTTTTGCACCAACAAAACAGCTGAGTTGATGTTAGAAGGGCAACTAGGAGAGGGTTATCTTTGGAGATCCATACACAACAATGGAAATGCTGAGAATATTAAAAACCTACATTTGCCCCCCTCTCAAGCCCTTTCTTCTTCTAATCCTATGACTTTATTGTTTAGTTATGTACCCTTAAGACAACCCATCTTTATCCCTTTTCTCTTTTCCTTTTGGTTCATCCACACTTGGCCCTTGGTCCTCCCCAGGACAAAGTTAGGAGCAGCCAGGTGCTGGCTCTTCCTTTCTGCCTTGAGGGCAGTGATGCCTGGGAGGGGATTACAAGGAAATCCCATCCCCTGTCCTTTGAAGTGTAAGATGCTTTGGATTCTAGGCTATGCTCAATATTTTGGTCAAAATCAGTTGGATGGTGATCCCCACTCCTGGCCTTCCATCAGTCCCTGTCCCCTGAATCTGCCCTGACCCCCTCAAGCTCTACCTTGTTTCTGTACAATGGGATATGGGTTTATTTCCCAACCTTCTCCAGATCCTCCTTCACATCGTCTTGGGAAATGGACAATTTTCAAGCTGACTCCAGAAAGCAGTGACTACTTTTGAGGTTGTTGTTTTATTCCTGTTTTTCAGGCTTTTGAAGATCCTTTTGTGCATGGCTCTGACTTCCTGTCTGGCATACCACTTTGGGGAAGGGAATGCATCATCCTTCCAACTCTCACCACTAAGAACTTTTGGAGACCTTGGGTCATATACTCACAGGAAGCCTATTGTGACTTCTGTTTCTCGGCTCTGTTGATGACCAGTTTTCTTTTGGGGTAATGTTCCCACTTTCAGGAGTGGGGTGACATTTTGGGACCTGGTACATGATATTCTTAAAGGAGTATTTTGTAAGTACTCTAGGTTGAGTCTGAAGGCACAACCCTGTAGACTTACAATGATGAGTTAGGTTCTGCATAACTCCTTAAAATTGTTGCTTTCTGGGAGGATTTTTCTTAGTGTTAGGAGTGATTTGAATGTATTCCCTAAAGACAGGCTTAATGTGAAAACTTTGTACCTAGGCCTTAGATCAAACAATGAAGTATGTGGTGTAGAGAAACATTTGGAGTTGGAAGATCTGGTTTTAGAGCCTGGCTTTGCCACTTATTGGCCTCTGGGCCTCAGGGGCTACACCTATCGAATGGGAATAATATTACTTGCACTGACCTCATAGGGTTGTAGTGAAAATCCAATAAGATAACATATGTACAGTACTTTATAAATATCAGTCACTGTCATTATGTTAAAAGTTGGGTTGGCTAAGCCTTTACCTACCTTTGTATGAGCAGGAAGGAAACCTAACCATGGCTATACTTGGCCTTCCATCCTTAGCATGTCTGCACATGTGCATGCATGTGTGTGTACACACACACATACACAAACACACACACTATCGTCTTTCAGTGCTGTATTTCCTTCCAATCACTGCAGTGGTCAACACTTAGGATTTATAGCACCTATTCTTGTGGAACCTCAAGATGTTTGACTCTAGAAATTACTGTGTTGAGAAACTTAAGACTGGATGTTGTCTAACTTCCTAATCCAAATGGCTCTAGCGTGAGACTGTTCCTAAAATGAAATTATTTGGTTGTCTGTCAAGAAAACCATTTACTTTCTGGAGAAGCTAAGGAATGTGGATTCAGGGGAAATGAGGGAAACTCTCAGAAGTCTGGAATTCATACTAAGGGCTTTACAAGTAACAAGACTGAGAAATGCCAGTGTAAAGGTGAAATACTAAAAAGATGGCATTATATCATTCCAGAGACACTGGAAGCCAAAGCAGAAGTCATTGAGAAATCTGTTAGAGGTGCTGCTGTGTTCTGCAGTGACTCGAGAAGCCAGGGTTTGCTTTCAGAAGTCAGAGCTTCTCTGTGACTTGCCTGGAAACCTGATGAAAGAGTCCCCAACATTCAGTTCTTTGCAATGCTCACCTCATTTTCCTTCATTTTGGTTGCCTTTTCAGTGGTCTCAAGCTTGCTTGTAGCTGACTCCAATTGCTTCGTACGGTGTTTCAGTGCATCCTGGAGGATGTTGTTCTCCTCCTCTAGCTTACCCACTTTCTCCTTCTCCTGATCAAATGAGATAATATATGTAAAGTACATTTCAACTCTTACAGAATTATATATATATTAATGTGACCTGTTACTAGTATTGTTATTTCAGAGCAAAGTGCATGCTTCCTACCATTCTCTACAATTCCACCCTTCCTCTTGTGATACCTTGGCCTTTCTCTATTTTTATTGACTGTCTTTTAATTCTTCTAAAAAATTCCTCTCTTGCAAAGAAAACTGGGGCAAGTATAGTTGGAAAACAAGTGATCTCAGCTTTCCTTTTCCTCTCTTCCTCACATTTGGAAATTAGGGTAGGTAACCATTCACTTCCACTCTTACCCATTTCCCCTTTGGTTTCCATGTTTAAAAACAACCAATCAGCCATTGCCAGATGTAAATAAAATAGAAGTAGGAAAGGCCATTGGTTGGGGGCTGGTTTGGGGAACCCCACTAAATCAGTCAATCAATCAGTATTAAAGAATACATATTTATATATTATAATATATAATTAATTATATATAATCAATATATTAATATAATTATATATTAATATAGAATGAATATATTAATATATTAAAATAATTTTATGTACATACACACACACACATATATGTAAAGAAAGAACGTTCCTATTTTTGAGCCATTAACTGGGATGTAAAAGTGAAACCTTTAATTGACAAGTTGCTAGGTAGGGGTGAATGTTGGCCAGGGAGCCTAGGAATGAACTTGGTCATAGGATTTGAAGTGTTACTTATTTCCTGGGTGTTATACATCTGTGACAAAGGATGGGTGGCCTTGATTAAAGAATGATCGCTCAGAGCTGTTTCTCTTCCCCACCACCTTTTCTGCCTGCTGTTGGATCTTCTCAGCAGCACTAAGCTTTCTTGTAGGTGAATCACATTGCTGTGGATAACATTGCACCTCATCCAAAAAACTGTGGTTCTCATTCTCAGGCTCATTCAATCTATCCTTCTTTAACTCCTCATTGAAGAAAAAACATCCAGACATCAAGAATTATCTGCCCCCTAAAATACTCACATCTATCACCCAGAGCCATCATTCTATCCTTCATCCTGTGACTTCTTGGCCTGTTCTCATCAATCTCTTTGACCTCTTCTACAAACTCTTATAAAGAAAATTAGAGTGAGTTTGCTTGGGAAACTGTCTTGATATTCTTTTTGCTTACTTCCTCACTCGCAAAATGAGAATGAGGGTAGGTAGCCAGCCTACAGCTCTCCACTGGCACATATTTCTCCTTTGGTTTTCAGTTCTAAAGCAACCAACCAACCAGTTAACCAACCTCAAATAGGAGGTGGGAAAAGGTGGTGCCAAGGTGCAAGGTGTTTGGGGTTTTCTTGTAGGTGAATCCCAGTGCAGTGGATAACATTGCATCTCATCTGAGGGGCTCTAGTTTTCATCCTTGGGCTCATACAATTTTTCCTTCTTCTATTCCTTATTATTATTATTACTATTATTTTTTTGTAGGGGGGAAGGCAGGATAATTGGGGTTAAGTGACTTGCCCAAGGTCACAAGGCTAGTAAGTGTTAAGTGTCTGAGTCTGGATTGAACTCAGGTCTTCCTGACTGCAGGGATGGTGCTCTAGTCACAGCACCACCTAGCTAATTGTGAATTTCAGTGTGAAAGTCTCCAGGCCAGTGCCACAGGCTGCAGTAGGATGGGGGGAGAGGGAGGACAAAAATCATTCATGACTAAGCCTTATACCCTTAGGTCAGCAGAGGCTGGAATGCACACATTCCTCCTCATTTCTGCTTCCTTGAACCCTGGCTTCCTTTGTTTCAAATGCCATGCCTGGTCACCCCACTTTTTAGTGCCCCCCAATTTGTGTCTACATATTTTGTATTTATGTGTGTAGTTT
>JAQQSU010020373.1:0-10059 GCA_028627135.1 Pseudochirops cupreus | reverse complement strand
AAAAGTCAGAGGGGTAAGGGGGGGAAGACATAGGAGAGAATAGACTGGGGGAGGGGGGATACACTGGAATGGCTGTTTTGGGGCAGTGGGTAGGGGAAAGATGGGGAGAAAATATGTAACTTAAAATCTTGTGGAAATGAATGATGCAAACTAAAATAAAAATCAAAAAAAAATTGCCCTGATATTTTAGAACCAGAGGGCAAAATAGGAGTTGAAAAAATTCACCAATCACCTCTTGAAAAAGATCCCATGCCCATCAACTGGGGAGTGGCTAAACAAGTTGTGGTATATGAATGTAATGGAATATTATTGTGCTGTAAAAATGGGGAGGGACAGTCTTCATATTTACCTGGAGAGGCTTATACAAACTGATGCTAAGTGAGAAGAGCAGAACCACACACATTGTATGTGTGACAACCAACTTTGATAAACTGGACTATTCTCAGCAACGCATAGTTATAAGACAATTCTGTAAGTCTCAGGATGGAAGGACATATCTACATTCAGAGAAAGATCTAGAAAGAACAGAGTTTTAATGGAGACTGAAGCAATCTACATGCTAGCATTCTTTATCATGTTTGATTTTCTTTCTCTTTCCCATTGTTCACTCCATTGGTTACAACCCTTCTTTACAACCAGACTATTATACAATGTGAAAGTATTTATAGATCCTGTCCTTGACTGCATGCCGCCATGGCGGGGGAGGGGGGGAAGGGAGGAGAGAAAATTTGAAACTCAAGGGATTGTGGAACTGAATCATGTAAACTAAAAGTAAATAAACAAGTCAAATTTAAAAATAAAATAAAATAAAATAACTTAAAAAAAGAAAAAGATCCCAAAAAGATAACTCCTAGAAATGTCATAGCCAGGTTCCGGAGTTCCCAGAACAAGGAGAAAATATTACAAGCTGCCAAGAAGAAACAATTTGAATACTATGGAAACACAATCAGAATAACCCAGGATCTAGCAGCTTCTACACTGAGGGATGGAAGGGCCTGGAATATGATATTTTGGAGATCAAGGGAGCTTGATTAAAACCAAGAATCACCTGCCCAGCAAAACTGAGTATAATGTTCCAGGGAAAAAAAGGTCATTCAATGAGGTGGAGGACTTTCAAGCATTCTTGATGAAAAAAAAAAACAGAACTGAATAGAAAATTTGACACTCAAATACAAGAAGCATGGGAAGGTAAACATGGAAAAGAATTCATAAGGAACTTATCAAAGCAAAACTATTTACATGAACATGGAAAAATGATAATTGTAACTTATGAAACTTTTTTCAGTATGACCATAGGTGAAGGGAATACAAATGTATATACATACATATATACAAACACATATGTTTATATAGGAGGATATATATATGTACATGAACACATATCTGAGTATGTGGATATATGTGTACACAGAGGGCACAGGATCAGTTGAATAGGAAGGGATGATACTTTAAAAGGTGAAATTGTGAGGTGGGAGAGGAATAGAATGAGAGGAGACATTGAGAGACAGAATGGGGTTAATCATGTCATATAGAAGAGGCAAGGGATAACTGTTATAATGGAGGGGAAGAATAGGAAGGCAAAAGGGAAAGGGTCAACCTTACTCTCACTGAATTTGTCTTAGAGAAGGAATGACATAAACTCTAAACTGGGTATCTTGCCACACAGGAGAGTGGAGAGGATGGGGATGAGAGGGGTGATGATGGAGGGAGGGCAGGGTCGGGGGGAGGGTTGCTGGAAGCACACACTTCTGTAAAGGGACAGGACAAGGTAGAGAATAGAACAAGGGAAGGGTGGGATAGGAAGGAGGGACATATAATCATTCTCTCACAATATGTCCATTGTGGAGATGTTCTGTGTAACTACACATGTACAGCCTGTATTGAACTGCTTGTCTTTCCAATGGGGGTGGGTGATGAGGGAGGAAGGGAAAGAATCTAGAATTTAAAGTTCTATAATCAAATGTTAAAAAAATATAGATGCATATATTATTATTATTATTATTAACTACATGCAACTGGGAATTAAGATATACAGTCACTGGGGTAGGGAAATCCATCTTGCCCTACCAGAAATTCAGAGGAGTGATAGGGGAGGACATAGGAGAGAGAAGATTGGGGGAGGAGTTATACAGTGGGATGCCTGTTTTTGGGTGATGGGTGGGGGAAAGATTGGGAGAAAATTTGCCACTCAAAATCTCATGGAAATGAATGATGTAAGCAATAAAAAATAAAATAAAAAAACTAAAGTTAATGTAGACATTATAAAATATTTGGGAATCCACCTGCCAAAATAAACCCAGGACTTATATGAACACAATTACAAAACACATTCCACACAAATAAAGTCAGATCTAACTAATTGGAAAAACATCAGTTGCTCAAGGCTGGGTGAAGCTAATATAATAAAAATGACAATTTTACCTAAATTAAATTACATATTTAGTGCCATACCAATCAATCCACCAAAAAATTACTTTCTAGAGCTAGAAAAAATAGTAGCAAAATTCATCTGGAAGAACAAAAGGTCCAGAATATCAAGGCAGTTAATGAAAAGAAATGCTAGGGAAGGTAACCTAGCCCTATCAGATTTTAATCTGTATTATAAAGCAGCAGTCATCAAAACTACTTCGTACTGGCTGAGAAACAGAGTAGTCTATCAATGGAATAGATTGGGTACACGAGACTCAGCAGCCAATGTCTATAGTAATACACTGTTTGATAAACCCAAAGACTCCAATTTTTGGGATAAGAATGCACTATTTGACTAAAACTGCTGGGAAAACTGGAACATAGTAAGGCAGAAGTTGGGTATAGACCAATATCTAACACCATCCACCAAAATAAAGTAGAAATGGGTGCATGATCTAGGTATTAAGGCCGATAGTGTAAGCAATCTGGGAGAGCAAGGGATAGTTTACCTGTCAAATCTGTGGAGAGGGGAAGACTTCATGACAAAACAAGAGTTAGAGAGTATTATGAAATGTAAAATGGATAATTTTGATTATATTAAATTGAAAAGCTTCTGTACAAACAAAGCCAATGTTACCAAGATTAAAAGGGAAGTGGAAAATTGGGAAAGAATTTTTACAACCAGTGTCTCTGATAAAGGCCTCATTTCTAAAATACACAAAGAATTGAGTCAAACCTATAAGAATACAAGCCACTCCCCAATTGATAAATGGTCAAAAGTTATGAACTGGCAGTTTTCAGAAGATGAAATCAAAGATGTCTACAAGCATATCAAAAAATGTTCCAAATTCCTAGTGATTAGAGATATGCAAATCAAAAAAACTCTGAGGTACCACATCTCACCGGCCAGATTATCTGAGATGACAAAACAGGAAAATGATAAATCGCTGAACAAGTTGGCTTTCTGCCTCTTTCTTTTTGGTCATCATACCCTTCTTATTCTGCTACCCCAGAGTCTCAGCTTCCCCATTTTCTGGGCCAATTCATCCACACATCCTGATATTCTTTTCTAGAGTCAATTGGCTCGGGGGCCCCATCTGGAAAGACAGAAACATACCATCATCTCTTTGTTAGCATCCTATCTGGCCCATACCACTGACTAGTCTTTGGGTCCTTCCACATAACTTTTATGCCTTTTGTATGGCTCTCTTTAGTGGATTCTGCCTTCTGTAAATGCCTTTCCTGGTTTGGTGTCAGAAAATTTAGTGTATATGCTGCCTGATCTAGTTGTCTACGTAGCTGTCTCAGTACCTCTCACTCTTTTTGTTTTTGAAGAACGACCTTGAGGGTATGGTTTTTAGGTTCCACTATGGCTTGTCCTGTGGGGTTGTAAGGTATACCTGTGATGTGTTTTATATTATAAGTAAGACAGAATTTTTCAACATTTGAGAAGTGTATGCTGGACCATTGTCTGTCTTAATTATTTGAGGAATTCCTGCTATAGAGAAACTATGAAACATATGATCAATCACTTGATATACAGCTTCACCAGACTGCAAGGTCACCATGGTGAAGGAAGAATAAGTGTCTACTGAAACATGAATATATTTAAGATTTTTAAATGCTGTATAATGTGTGACATCCATTTGCCACAACTCTCCTGGGAACAGACTTTGGGGGACTAATTGAGAGGAGGGGTGGGGGTGGGGTATATGGAAGGCATTGCATGCATGACTTCACAATACTGCGAGCTTGTTCCCTAGATATTTTAAACTGTTTTCTAAGCATTTGAGCTGACTGGTGAAATTTTTTGAGGGCTAGTTACCTTCTCTCCCATATCTCAGTCTAATGGAGGACACAACATACCAACAGCTCTGTAAAAATAATATATTTATGGAAAAAATGTGAGAAGACTCTGAGGGAAGGGAATAAAGTGAAGGATGACTGGAAAAGACCTCTAGCTGCAGGTAAAAATTTGTGGTTGTGGTTGTGTGGTTTGTACTTCATTCTCGAGGACCATGACATCGTCTTATTCTCTCATCTCCTCTCTTTTTTCCTCTCCTCTTTTCTCCCCTCCTCTCCTCTTTCCCCATCAGTTATCATTCCCTTACCTGAGGATGTTCTTCCCAAAGTAAGGTACATTTTCAAGGCTGAAACCTACCTAGCAATCTTGGTGTTTACTGGCTAGATTTTTTTTTCTTAAAAGTTTTTACTATGTGAACTATGTGATTTTTAATTCCATCAAGCAGCATTTATTGAAATGGAGGCAGCATGATTGGAGGTTGGAAGCAGGCAAAGTATGTGACAGGCCTGGATCAGTTTTTCTGGCCACTCTTATAATAATTTGATGCTTCTCTTTTCATGGGCATCACCTATTGGAAACATCATTTCTGTCCTTGTTTTCAATCAGTCTGTTGCTCTGAACATTTGTAATTCCTTTCTTGAAGACAAATGATATATTGCTATGGTCACTGTAACCATTTGGAAAGGAAGTTTGTATATTTCATTTTTGTTTTAATTAATTAATTGATTGATTGATTATTATTTTCAACATTCATTTCCACAAAATTTTGAGTTCCAAATTTTCTCCCCATCTCTCCCCTCCCCCCACCCCAAGATGGCATGCATTCTAATTACCCTTTCCCCTAGTTTGCCCTCCCTTCTATCATGTCCCTCCTCTTATCCCCTTCCCCTTCACTTTCTTGTAGGGCAAGATAGATTTTTATACCCCATTGCCTATATATCTTATTTCCCAGTTGCATATAAAACCAATTTTTAACATTTCTTTTTAAAACTCTGAGTTCCAAATTCTCTCCCTTCTTCCCTTCCCACCCACCCTCATTGAGAAGACAAGCAATTCAATACATGTTATACATGTGTAGTTTATATACATATACATACACACACATATACAGAGAGAGAGAGAGAGAGAGAGAGAGAAAGATCACCTTTCCATGTAGGAATGTAAACAGTTCAATTTCAGTAAGTCCCTTATGATTTCTCTTTCCTGTTTGCCTTTTCATGCTTCTCTTGATTCTTTTGTTTTGTTTTGTTTTTTTGTTTATTTGCTTTCCGGAGGGGGGAAAGTAGGGTATTTGGGTTAAGTAACTTGCCCAAGTTCACAAGCTAGTTTTGTGTTAAGTGTCTGAGGCCTGATTAGAACTCAGGTCCTCCTGATTCCAGAGCCAGTGCTCTATTCACTGTGCCACCTAGCCAACCCAACTTCTCTTGATTCTTGTATTTGAAAGTCACATTTTTTTCAATTTGGCTCAGGTCTTTTCATCAAGAATGCCTGAATGCCTTCTATTTCATTGAATATCCATTTTTCCCTGAAGTATTATACTCAGTTTTGCTAGGCAGGTGATTCTTGGTTTTAATTCTAGCTCCTCTGACCTGCAGAATATCATATTCTTAGTCCTTGATCCTTTAATGTAGAAACTGCTAGTTCTTGTGTTAGCCTGATTGTATTTCCACAATACTAGAATTGTTTCTTTCTGGCTGTTTGCAATATTTTCTCCTTGACCTGGGAACTCTGGGATTTGGCTACAATATTCATAGAAGTTTTCCTTCTGGGATCTCTTTCAAGAGGCAATCAGTGGATTCTTTCACTTTCTATTTTACCTGCTGATTCTAGAATATTCAGGCAGTTTTCCTTGATAATTTCTTGAAAGATGATGTCTAGGCTCTTCTTTTGATCATGGCTTTTAGGTAGTCCAATAATTTTAAAATGATCTCTCCTGGATCTATTTTCCAGGTCAGTGGTTTTCCAGTGAGATATTTCACATTGTCTTCTATTTTTTCATTCTTTTGGTTCTGTTTTATAATTTATTGGTTTCTCATAAAGTCATTAGCTTCTATTTGTTCTCTTCTAATTTTGAAGGAATTATTTTCTTCAGTGACCTTTTGGACCTCCTTTTACATTTAGCCAATTCTGCTTTTTAAGGCATTCTTCTCAAGGTCTTTTTGGACCTCTTTTGCCATTTGTGTCAGTCTATTTAAGGTGTTATTTTATTCATTGTTTTTGGAGTCTCCTTTAGCAAGCTGTTGACTTGTTTTTCATGATTTTCATGCATGATTATCACTTCTCTTTCCCATTTTCCTCTAATTCTCTTATTTAATTTTCAAAATCCTTTTTGAGTTCTTCCATGGCCTGTGACCATTTCATATTTTTCTTGTAGACTTTTGAGGCAGGAGCTTTGACTTTGTTGTCTTCGTCTGGTTGTATGTTGTGATCTTCTTTGTCACCAGAGTAAGATTCTATAATGTAAGTTTTTTATGCTGTTTGCTCATCTTCCCAGTCAAATACTTGACTTTCTGACTCTTTGCCAAGGTAGGATCCTGCTTCCAGTGGGAGTAGGGTCGGAGGTGGGTGTATTGTCCCAGACTTCAGGGGTTTTGTATCAGCCACTTGATCCCCCACCATCTGGGGGCCCAGAGCTCTGGAAGCACTCTCACTGCTGCTACTGCTGCTGCCACTGCCACCTCTGCCCCCCCCCAAGATCCTGCTCCTCTTTCACCAGGGTCCCACAGTTTTCCCACTTACCTTCTTTACTGTCTTTGGTATTTCTGGCTTGAGAAGTCTGGAAACCTCCCCAGGTGCCAATGATTCAGTCCCTGGAGACCTATTTTGTTCTTGTCTGTTCTGGCATGGGCCATGTTGGACTGGTCTCTGCTCCTGCCTAGTGTGATATACTCTTCCTGTAGACTTTCTGTGTTGTCTTGGGCTGGAAACTTGCTTCACTCTGTCATTTTGTGGGTTTTGTAGCTCTAAAATTTGTTTAGAATTATTTTTACAAGTATTTGGAGGGGTTTGGAGGAGAGCTCAAGTAAGACCCTGTTCTTATTCTGTCATCTTTGTTCCATCCAGTGCATTTCAATTTTTTTTTTTTGCTTTTTGGAGGGCAATTGGGGTCAAGTGACCTGCCCAAAGTCACATGGCTAGTAAGTGTGTCAAGTGTCTGAGGCTGGATTTGAACTCAGGTCTTCCTGACTCCAGGGCAGGTGCTCTACTCACTGCGCTACCTAGCCGCCTCCAAGTGTATTTCATTTTTGAGGGACTTATGGAGGATGGACACAGACAGGTGGTCAGGGAAACTATGGAAACTATTGTCAAGATTATGTTATTCTACTCTACCTTTCAGCGATTTCCAATTTTAAGTGTTTGGGCAAAAAAAACTGAGTATATTTCCTCCATCTTACCCTGCCCCCACTTATTCTATTTTCTACTTTGACCCTGTCACTTTTCAAACATATTGCTTCTAATTGCCCTCTCCCTGAATCTGCCCTCCCTTCTATCATCTCCTCTCTCATCTCCTTCCCCCTACTTTCCTGTAAAGCAAGATACCCAAACGAGTGTGTATGTTATTCCCTCCTTAAGCCAAATTCAATGAGTGTCATGTTGACTCATTCCTTTCTACCTTCCTGCTCTTCCCCTCCATTGTAACAGTTTTCTCTTGCCTCTTTTATATGACATAATTTGCCCTATTCTATCTCTCTCTTTCTCCTTCTTTCATTATATTCCTCTCTCACCTTTTAAATTTATTTTTCAGATATCATCCCTTCCTATTCAACTGATCCTATGCCCTCTGTCTATGTATACATGTAAACACATACACATGCATTCACATATGTATTTATACACACACACAAGATCTTATACATACATAAATATGTATATATACATATACATTCCTTTCAACTGTCCTCATACCGAGAAAAGTCTTATGAGTTACAATAATTGTTTTTTCATGTAGTAATGTAAATAGTTTCAAATTTAATAAGTTCCTTATGATTTCTTTTTCTGTTTACGTTCTCATGCTTCTCTTGCTTCTTGTATTTGAAAGTCAAAGTTTCTGTTCAGCTCTGTTTTTTTTCATCAAGAGTGCTTAAAAGTAGATGGTGGCATAGAAGCAGGAGAACTCCACAGTTCCCCCCATAACCACCTCAAATACCTATAAAATATGACTCTAAACAAATTTTAGAGCTCCAGAACCCACAAAATTACAGAAAAACACATCTCCCACTGAAGGCAGCCCAGAAGGCAGATGGGAAGTGCTCATCACAGAATGCTGGGAGCCAAAACCAGCCTGGCCTGAAACCATGGCTTAGCCCCAAGGCGGCCAGGACAAGCCATGGCTGGAGCACTTGGGAGAGTGGATCACCAGCAGCTGTGGCACTTTCCAGAATTACCAATTCATAAGAGCCAAGGAGAAAGTGAAAGGTCAGTGGAACTTGGCTAAATTTTGGGGAGAAAAGCAGGTCAAGCCAGCAGCCCCCAGGGCAAGAAAGCAGTGGAAGCAGCCCCTGCAGCCACCCCCACATAGCTGCTTCAGAGCTTGGGGTCTGCAGATTGCAGGGGGGCCAAGCGATCATTCAGAAGCTAAGTGTTCTTGCCTTAACCAGCCTGTATCAGGATCGTGGTCTTGGGTGGTGGTCCTGAGGTGTGTGACCAGTGAGCCAAAGCCAGTGGGGGCTGCAGAGACAGTGGCTTCCTAATAGCTTGAGCAGCTCTGAAACCCCCAGTGAATTGGGACAAAGTTCTCCCCCAGGAAGCAGAGATCTACTATGGCTCAAAAGTCAAGTTAATTGACTGGCAACATGAGCAGGCAAAGGAAGACAAACCAATCTCACCAATCCAACTTTAGATCCCTTTTTGGGGGACAAAAAGGATCAAAGCATGGAATGGGAGGAAGACAACACAATCAGAACTCCCACACCAATAGCTTCCAAGGAAAATGTAAACTGGTTACAAGCCATAAAGGAGCTTAAGAGGGATTTTGAAAACCAAATAAGAGAAGTGGAGGAAAAAATTGGGAACAGAAATGAGACTGAAGCAAGAAAATCATGAAAAGAGAGTCAACAACCTGACTGAAGAAAACAACACCTTAAAAAAGTTGATTAATTCAAATGGTAAAAGAGGCACAAAAAGCCAATGAGAAGTGCCTTAAAAGGTTAAATTTGGCAGATGGAAAAGGAATCTCAAAAGCTCACTGAAGTGAATAATCCCCTCAGAATTAGAGTAGAGCAAATGGCAGCAAATGACTTTATGAGAAATCAAGATACTATTAAACAGATCCAAACAAATGAAAAATAGAAGGAAATGTGAACTATCTCATTGAAAAAACCATTGACCTAGAAAATAGATCCAGGAGAGACAATTTAAAAATTATTGGACTACCTGAATGCCATGATCAGAAAAAGAACCTAGAAAGCATCCTTTTCTCAGTATAAAGATAGGTAAAGGGAATATAAATGTGTGTGTGTGCGTGTGTGTGTGTGTGTGTGTGTGTGTGTGTGTGTATGGATCTCTGTTTTGGGGTGGTGGGTTGGTGAAAGATGAGGAGAAAATTTATAACTCAAAATCTTGTCGAAATGAATGATGTAAACTAAAAATAATCAAAAGTTAATTTAAATTTTAAAAAAGAAAAGAAAAAATAATGACCAAACTAGGATTGAGGCTTGTTGTCCATTTCCCCATTCTGGGCTCAGTGGGTCAGGAAGTGTTGGAAGGGCAGGGCTGACAAAGACATCGGCCCTTTCTTTAGGTTTCCATCCAACTAGCAGAGCTTGCTCCTGATGAAAATGTAAATAGAATCTAATCTAGGTAAGTTGTAGCCCTAAAGCATTAGGCTCCAGGCCCAGGAAACGAGA
>JAQQSU010020372.1:0-10060 GCA_028627135.1 Pseudochirops cupreus | reverse complement strand
TTTTTTTTTCATTCTTGATTTCTTGTAGATTCATTAGCTCTATTCGTTCCATTCTCATTTTTAAGGAATTATTTTCTTCAGTGAGATTTTGGACCTCCTTTTCCATTTGAACAACTTTGCTTTTTAAGTCATTTTTCCCATTGGCTTTTTGAACATCTTTTGGTATGTGGTCTAGTTTATTTTTTTATGGTTTTCTTTTCTTCAGTGTTATTGGAGATATTAAGACAAAATTGAAACTGTTAAATTAAAAGATATGGATCAAGGGAAGCTCATAAATTAAATACATTTTAGAAAATGGAAGCAACTGTGCTAAATTATTAACTATTTGCATTCTAGAAAGAGGGATGTTTCCCTTAAAAATACAATTTTAGGAATCAGGTATAGGGGTTGGCAGAAGGGATTATTTTATTTTGATAGTATTTATAAAGTAAATAAAATGAAAAAGAAATGGAATGCCCGAGGGAGAAAATGGGAGTATTTGAGACAAAAGAGTATGGAAACATGAAAGAAGGTTTGGCACAGCAGGAAGCATGTGGACTTCACATCTTAACCACTTAAAATTGTATAGTATACACATTAACACTTATGCATGAACAGAAACATTCAAACACTTATATACACACAATTTGGAGTAGAAATTCATCAAACTCAATAGGAAAACAGGAAGGGAGAGGGAGACAGAACAGAGTTTAAGAGGGAAGAAATGATCAGGGAAGAATAGTCACAAGGTAGAGGGATAAAAATTTTAAAAAAGGTAAGAACCAATATTTGGGATCTATGTGAGAGGTAGAGAAAAGGGACAGTGTATTGTTAGCAGACTTTCAGTTGCAGGGTATTAGTGTTGCACGTAATTCAGTTCTTTTGCCATCTTCTTTGTAAAGGGACAGAGAGGCAAATCCAGAAAGAGGGGGGAAATGTATAAAAGGAGAGGATAGAAGGAAATGTACAATTAACAATTGTAACTGTGAATATATGTGGGACAAATTGACCAATAAAATAAAAGCAAAAAATAAAATGGCTTTAAATGTAATAGCCGTTTATGAGAAACATGCTCAAAATATAGTCACATAAAGCTCAAATGAGAGACTAGAGCAGGATTTATTACTCATAAAAAATTAAAGATAGTAGTACCATTTATGATCCTGGAATACAAAAAAGTGGCACAGAAAAATTAATAGAACAAATAAATTACAACATGCCTAAAGGCAACATCAATGATAAAATAATGTCAGTATTCAATATACAGGAAATAAATGACATAGTATCTAACTACATAGAGGAAAGCAAATTATAGGGAGAAAGAGATCACACAACAATAACGATTGGGGACAGTAATGTACACCTTTTAGAATTAGAGAAATTTTTAAAGAATTGTTGAGGAAGAAGTTAAAAATAATATAGAATTTTTTAAAAGTTAGATAAAAATTTAGGAATGGAAGTAGAAAGTATCTTGCAAGTGTCTCAATCATGTATGGACAACAAGAACATGTTCTAGGTCATAAAAATTTCATAAACAAATGAGGAAATGCAGAAATATTAACATATCCTTTTCTGACCACAATGGAATAAAAAAAGGCCTAAGCAAAAAAACAACTTTTAAAAATGAAATCTGACTTAATAAGAGACTAAAATGAATCAGAATAAACAAGTGAGTCAAAGAACATATTATAGAAACAGTAGGCTTTTTTTTTTAAAGAAAATGACATGAAGATATAACACCTTAAAAGTTTTGAGATTGGGGAAAGGCAGAGCCAAGATGAGTAAAAGCACAAACTTCATGTAGGCTTCAGCTTCAACCGTCTCCAATACCTGTCAAAAATGACTCTAAACAAATTTTAAAGTTACAGAACCCACAAACAGACAGAGAGAATCAAATCTCCCATTGAAGACAGACTGGCAGACCAACAGGAAAGGTCTATTGCAGCATGCTGGGAGTTGAGTGCAGTCCCCAGTGAGCCGTGGTTTGGGAACCAGGGTGGGACCAATCAGCACCCAGACTGGCCAAAGCAGACTTCAGGAGAGTGAATCACACGCAGGTGTAGTGGCTTCCAGACTTATCAACACATAAATGCCAAAGACAAAATAAAAAATCAGTTGGGAGCTCTGTTGTAAGAGTGAAGAAACAAAACAGTTTGGCCCCTGCCCCTAGCGTGAGAAGTTGCAGAAGGCACAGTGGTGTTCATGGCTGCTTTCAGAGCTCCTGGCCAGCAGACCAGGGGACCAATCAACCATTCAGAGGGTAATTGCTCTTGCTTTGATCTGCCCGGATCTAGATCATGGTCTTGGGTAGTGGACCTGGGGTGTGTGGCCAGTGAGCCAGAGCTTGTGGGGACTGTAGAAAAGACACCGAACTAAGAGCTCCAGCAGCTGTGAAAACCCTGGCAATTTCAGACAAAGCTCTCTTCATTCTATAAGCAGAGTTATGCTGTGGCAAAGAGCACAAAAGTCACATATTTGGCAAGATGAGGAAGCACAATCAGACCAAACAATCCTTTTTTGGGGACATAAAGGATCAATGCATAGAACTGGAGGAGGACAATGAAGTCAGAACTCCTGCATCAAGGGCTTCCAAGAAAAATATGAACAGGCCATGTAGGAACTCAAGAAAGATTTTGAAAATTAAGTAAAAGAAGTGGAGGAAAAACAGGGAAGTGAAGTGAATATGATGCAAGAAAATCATGAAAAGTGAGCCAACAGTCTGCTAAAGGAAACCCAAACAAATTCTGAAGAAAATAACACCTTAAAAAGTAGACTAATTCAAATGGCAAAAGAGGCCCAAAAAGCCAATGGGGAAAATGCCTTAAAAAGCTGAATTTCCCAGATGGAAAAGCAATTTCCAAAACTCACTGAAGGGAATAATTTCTTCAGAATTAGATTGGAGCAATTGGAAGCTAATGACTTTATGAGAAACCAAGATATTCTAAAACAGATCCAAACAAATGCAAAAATAGAAGACAATGTGAAATATCTCACTGGGAAAAAAAAAAAAAAAACTATTCACCTGGAAAAAAGATCCAGGAGAGATAATTTAAAAATTTTTGGTCTACCTCAAGCTATGATCAAAAAAAGAACCTAGATGTCATCCTTCAAGAAATTCTCCAGGAAAACTGGCCTGATATTTGAGAACCAGAGAGCAAAATAGAAATTGAAAAAGATAACAAAAAGAAAACTCCTAGGAATATTATAGCCAAATTCTTGAATTGACATGTCAAGGAGAAAATATTACAAGCATCCATGAAGGAACAATTTTATTATTGTGGAAACACATTAGGATAACACAAGATCTAGCAGCTGCTACATTAAGGGATTAAAGGGCTTGGAATATGATATTCCAGAGGTCAAAGGAGCTAGGATTAAAACCAAGAATCATCTTCCCAGGAAAACTGAGTATAATGCTTCAGGGAAAAATATGGTCAATCAATGAGATGGAGGACTTTCAAGCATTCTTGAGGAAAAACCCAGAGCTGAACAGAAAATTTGACTTTCAAATACAAGGAGCAATAAAAGCATGAGAAAGTGAACAGGAAAAAGAAATCATGAGGAACTTATTAAACTTGAAATATATACATTTCTCATGGAAAAATGATAATTGTAACTTGTGAGACTTTTCTCAACATGAGGAAAAGTTGAAGAGAATATATATGTATATATGTATACATACTTATATATGTATGTATAGGGGGGTGTATGTGTGTATAAATATATGTGTGTGCATATGTGTGTACATGTATACATAGACAGAGGGTACAGGATGAGTTGAATATGAAAGGATGATATCTTAAATATAAAATTAAGAGGTGAGAGAGGAATATATTGGTCAAAGGCGAAAGGGGGAGATAGAGTAGGGTAAATTATCTCATATAATAGAGGCAAGAGAACACTATGACAATGGAGAGGGAAAGCAGGAAGGTAAAAGGGAATGTGTCAACCTTACTTTCACTGAATTTTGCTTAAGGAGGGAATAACATAAACTCAATTGGGTGTCTTACCCTGCAGGAAAGCAGAGGGAAAGGGGATAAGGGGTGGTGGTGAGAGGAGGGAGCACATTTTGGGGGAGAGGGTAGTTAGAAGCAAACACTTTTAAAAAGGGAGAGAAAATAGAATAAGTGGAGAGTGGGATAGGATGTAGGGAAATATAGTTAGTTTTTTACAATATAACTACTATGGAAATGTGTTCCATAACTACACATGTAAAACCTACATTGAATTGCTTGTCTTCCCAGCTGGAGTGGGTGAGGAGGGAAGAAGGGAAAGACACTGGAAGTCAAAGTTTCAAAAAAATAAAGTTAAGGCATGTTACATGCAACTGGGAAATAAGATGGAAATAAGATAAACAAGCACTGAGGTGTAGAAAACCATCTTGTCCAACTAGAAAGTTAGGGGAGGAGATGGGGGAGGATATAAGAGAGAACAGATGGGGGGAAGGTGTATTTAGTAGGCTTACAATGTAGGGGAGGGAGGATAGAGGAGAGATGGAGAGAAAACTATGTAATTCAAAATCTTGTGGAAATGATTGGTGAAAACTAAAAATAAATAAATAAATTTAATTTTAAAAATAAAATAAGAGGTAAACAAAAGTTTTGGGATGTAGTTGTAATACACCATGGGAGGAAATTTATAGCTACAAATGTCTTGATCAATGAAAAAAATGAAAAGATCAATGAATTGAACAAGCAATTAAAAAAAATTAGACTAGGGGACATGGGGAGGGAATACTAAGGAAGGCAGTGGTCAAAAGGAAAACTCTTAAGGAGGGGAAGGGGAAAGGAAGATACAAAGATATAAACAGGGGAGGGAATAGAATGGAGGGAAAGTCACAGATAGTAATCATGACTGTGAATGTGAATGGGATGAATTCTCCCATAAAACAGAGGTGGATAGCAGAATGGATTAAAAACCACAATCCTACAACATGCCGTCTACAAGAAACACATTTGAAACAAGAGGATGTGCATAGGGTAAAGGTACAAGGAAGGAGTAGACTATATTATGCTTCAACTAAAGTAAAAAAAAAAGCAGGGCTAGCAATACTTAACTAAGATAAAGGAAAGGCAAAAATAGATCTAATTAAAAGAGATAAGGTAGGAAACTACATTCTGCTGAAAGGCACCATCAAAAATGAAGCAATATCATTACTTATCATATATGCACCAAGCAGTATAGCATCCAAATTCCTAGAGGAAAAGTCAAGGGAAATAGAGGAAGAAATAGATAGCAAAACTATACTAGTGGGGCACCTCAATCTCCCCCTCTCTAAACTTGATAAATCTAACCACAAAATAAACAAGAAAGAAGTTAAGGAGGCAAATAGAATTTTAGAGAAACTAGACATGATAGATCTTTGGAGAAAACTGAATGGCGATAAAAAGGAATGTATCTTCTTCTCAGCGGTACATGGCACATAAACAAAAATGGACTATGTACTAGGGCACAAAAACCTCACAATTCAGTGCAGAAAGGCAGAAATATTAAATGCATCACTCTCAGATCATGATGCAATAAAAATTATATGCAATGAAGGGCCATGGAAAGACAGATAAAAACCTAATTGGAAACGAAATAATTTAATCCTAAAGGATGAGTGGGTCAAACAAGAAATTATTGAAACAATCAGAAACTTCATTCAAGAAAGTGACAATAATGAGAAATCATACCAAAACTTGTGGGATCCAGCAAAGACAGTTATTAGGGGAGGTTTTATATCCCTGAATGCATATATGAATAAATGAGAGAAAATGGAGGTCAATGAATTGGGCACACAATTGAAAAAGCTAGAAAGAGAACAAATTGAAAATCCCCAATTAAATTCTAAATTAGAAATAATGAAAACCAAAGGAGAGACTAATAAAATTGAAATTAAGAAAACTATTGATCTTATCAATAAAACTAAGAGTTGGTTTTATGAAAAAAACAGTAAAATCGATAGACCTTTAGTTAATATGATAAAAAAAGAAAGAAAGAAGGAAACCAAATTTCAAGCATCAAAAATGAAAAGGGTGAATGCACCTCCAATGCAGAGGAAATTAAAACAATAATTAGGAATTATTTTGCCCAATTGTATGCACATAAATTTGAAAATCTTACTGAAATGGGGGAATATTTACAAAAATATAGGTTGCTCAGATTAACTGAAGAGGAAGTAAATTACTTAAATAACCTCATCTCAGAAAAAAGAAATTGAACAAGCTATCAGAGAACTCCCTAGCAAAAAAAATCTCCAGGGCCAGATGGACTTACAAGTGAATTCTATCAAACATTTAAACATCAATTCATCCCAATACTCTACAAACTATTTGGTAAAATTGGTGGGGAAGGAGTCCTGCCAAATTCTTTTTGTGATGCAAATATCGTGCTCATACCTAAATCAGGGAGAGACAAAACAGAGAAAGAAAATTATACACCAATCTCCCTCATGAATATAGATGCAAAAATTTTAAATAAAATATTAGCAAAAAGACTACAGCAACTTTTCACAAGAATAACACATTTTAATCAGGTTGGATTTATTCCAGGAACGCAAGGATGGTTCAATATTAGGAAAACCATCAGTATCATTGATCATATCAACAATAGAACTAGCAGAAACCATATGATTATGGTTTAGATGCAGAAAAAGCTTTTGACAAAATACAACATCCATTGCTATTAAAAACAGTAGAAAGTATAGGAATAAATGGAGTTTTCCTTAGAATAATAGGTAGCATCTATTTAAAGCCATCAGCAAGTATTATATGTAATGGGAATAAACTAGAAGCACTTACAATAAGATCAGGGGTGAAACAAGGGTGTCCACTATCACCCCAGAAATGCTAGCAGTAGCAATTAGAGAAGAAAAAGTAATCAAAGGAATGAAATTAGGCAATGAAAAGACTAAACTATCCCTCTTTGCAGATGATATGATGGTATACTTGGAGAATCCTAGAGAATCAATAAAAAACTTCTTGAGACAATAAATAAATTTAGCAAAGTTGCAGGTTATAAAACAAATCCACATAAATCCTCTGCATTCCTATATATTTCTACTGAAGTCAAACAGTAAGAGATAGTAAGAGAAATCCCATTGAGAGTTACTGTAGATATTATAAAATATCTGGGAATCTACCTGCCAAAACAAATCTAGTACCTATATGAACACAAATACAAAACACTTTTCACACAAATAAAATCAGATCTAACTAATTAGAAAAGCATCAGTTGCTCATGGCTGGTTCTAGTTAATATAATGAAAATGACAATTTAACCTAAATTAAATTATATACTTTGTAATTATATATTATTATATTATATTATATATTATTATATACATAGGAATCAATGCACCAAAAAATTATTTTATAAAACTCAAAAAAATAGTGACAAAATTCATTTGGAAGAGCAAAAGGTCCAGAATATCAAGGCAATTAATGAAAAGAAATGCTAGGGAAGGTGGCCTAGCCATACTAGATTTTAATCTGTATTGTACAGCAGCAGTCATTAAAACTACTTTGGTATTGGCTGAGGAATAGAGTAGTGGGTCAATGGAATAGATTGTGTACAAAAGTCTCAGGAGTCAGTGATTATAGTAATATACTCTTTGATAGACCCAAAGACTGCAGTTTTTGGGATAAGAACCCATTATTTGACAGTAACTGTTGGGAAAATTGGAATATATTATGGGAGTAACTGGGCATAGACCATCATCTAACGCTTTACACCAAAATCTAGGGTAAATGGGTGCACAATCTAGGTATAAAGGCTGATACTGCAAGTAATCTGGGGAAGCAAGGAATAGGTTACCTGTCAGATTTATGGAGTAGGGAAGACTTTGTGACCAAAGAAGAGTTAGAGAGCATTATAAAATGTAAAATGGGTAATGTTGATTACATTAAATTGAAAAGTTTCTGTACAAACAAAGCCAATGTAATCAAGATTAAGAGGATAGTGGGAAATTGGGAAAGAATTTTTACAACCACTGTCTCTGATAAAGGTCTCATTTCTATAATATACAAGGAATTAAGTAAAATTTGTAAGAATACGTCATTCTCCAATTGATAAAGGGTCAAAGGATATGAACAGGTAATTTTCAGAGGTAGAAATTCAAGGTATCTATAAGTATATGAACAAATGCTCTAAATCACTATTGACTCGAGAAATGGAAATCAAAACTACTTTGTGGTACCACATCTCACCAGTCAGATTGGACAAATGATGAAGAGGATGTGGAAAAATAGGAACACTAATGCATTGTTGGTGGAGTTGTGAACTGATTCAGCCATTCTGGAGAGCAATCTGGAACTATGCCCAAAGGGCTATAAATAATTGCTTACCCTTTGACCCAATGATACCACTTTTGTGGTTGTATCCCAAAGAGATCATAGAAGTAGGAGGAAGACCCATATATACAAAAAATATTTGTTGTGACTCTCTTTGTGGTGGTAAAAAACTGGAAATTAAGGGGATTCCCATCAGTTGGGGAATGGCTAAACAAGTTGTGGTATATGAATGGAATGGAATACTGTTGTGCTATAAGAAATGGGGAGGAGATGGACTTCATATTTACCTGGAGAGGTTTATACAAACTGATGCTAAGTGAGAAGAGCAGAACCAGGAATAATTTGTACACAATCATAGACACATTGTATGCGTGATGACCAACTTTGAGAAACTGGACTCTTCTCAGCAAACTTTGAGAAACTGGACTCTTCTCAGCAACACACAGTTGTAAGACAATTCTGCAAGTCTCAGGATGGAAGGAGATATCTACATTCAGAGAAAGATCTAGAAAGAAGAGAGGTTATGTGGAGTCTGAAGCAATCTACATGCTATAGTTCTTTTCCACATTTGGTTTTGTTTCTTCTTTCCCATCATTCAGTCCATTGGTTACAACCCTTCTATACAACCAGACTAATGTCCAATGAGAAAGTATTTGCAGATCCTATACTTGATTGCATGCTGCCGCAGATGGGGGAGGGGAGAGAAGGAGGGGTGAAGATATGAACCTCCAGGGACTGTAGAACTGAATCTTGTAAACTAAATGTAAATAAACAAATCAATTTAATTTAAAAAAAAGAACATTGCAACCCAAAATAATACTAGAGAAGTGAGATTTAAAAATTTTCAAGAATATTCTGAAAATCAAAGATGTTATTAAAATTAAATGATGATCAAAACTTTGAATAAAAATTTATCTACTAAGCGCCAAATACTATGCTAGCCCTCAGTATATAAATACATAAAAGAAAGATGGTACTTGCCCTCAGTGATTTTACAATTTAATGGGGGAGGAAAGATGTGAAAAGAAGAAAAGCTCAAGACGGGAGTGTACTGGACTTGGATGCATGATAGAGAAGCTAGAGATGCCCCACAGTATTGTAGCACAGTGTGAAATCAGGAAATGTTCTGAGCTGAGCTCGGTCCTTAAATGGGAGTTTTAGAGTTCATGGCTAAACCTTTCAAACAGAGGAACAGAGAATAATGCTGAAGTAATAAGTTGATGGGATTTTGTAGGAAAATGAGAGTTTTTTCTGAATAATGAGCTTCCTAGAATATAGTGAAGAAGTCATAAAGGTCTGAGAGTAGTGCAACCAGGTGAGGAATGCATTAAAAAAATAACAAGAAAAGCACATTAAAATAAAAAATATCGTTTTCTTGGAAAAATGAAATAACTTGATAGGTAATTTGATTTTCTAAGAGGAAGACATTCAAACTGTCAATATCAAAAAATGTAAAAAGAGTAATTATTACAAAAAAAGAAAAAAAATTAGAAACTATTTTCCATGCTAACCTTCCACTGAAACTAATTACTTAAATGTATAAACATTTTCAAAAATAAGATTATTAATACAAAAAATAATTCAAATAAATGGATAAATATGTAAATGGATGATCACAAGATTAAGTGAATGGTAGTTTTGCTTTTAAGATCTGTTTGAATGTTATGTCTGTAAACACAGAAATATAGGGTTATAAAATATTTTTATTTTTTATTTTTTTTATTTTTATTTTTTTTAATTAAATTTTTTTTGAGTTACATATTTTCTCCCCATCTTTCCCCTGCCCACCACCCCAAAACAGCCATCCC
>JAQQSU010020371.1:0-10060 GCA_028627135.1 Pseudochirops cupreus | reverse complement strand
GCAGTTTTTGTCAAATAGTGAGTTCTTATCCCAGAAACTGGAGTCTTTGGGCTTATCAAACAGCGTATTACTATAATTGTTGACTACTGAGTCTTTTGTACCCAATCTATTCCATTGATCCACTACTCTATTCCTTAGCCAGTACCAAGCAGTTTTGATTACTGCTGCTTTATAATACTGCTTTATAATACAGATTAAAATCTGGTACAGCTAGGCCACCTTCCCTGGCATTTCTTTTCATTAATTGCTTTGATATTCTGAACTTTTTGTTCTTCCAAATGAATTTTGTCATGATTTTTTCTAGTTTTATAAAGTAATTTTTTGGTAGATTGATTGGTATGGCACTAAACATATAATTTCATTTAGGTAAAATTGTCATTTTTATTATATTAGCTCAACCCAGCCATGAGCAATTGATGTTTTTCCAATTAGTTAGATCTGATTTTATTTGTGTGAAAAGTGTTTTGTAGTTGTGTTCATAAAGGTACTGGGTTTGTTTTGGCAGATAGATTCCCAAATATTTTATAATGTCTACAGTAACTTTCAATGGGATTTCTCTTACTAGCTCTTGCTGTTGGACTTCGTTGGAAATATATAGGAATGCTGAGGACTTATGTGGGTTTATTTTATATCCTGCAACTTTGCTAAATTTATTTATTGTCTCAAGAAGTTTTTTACTTGATTCTCTAGGATTCTCCAAGTATATCATCATATCATCTGCAAAGAGTGATAGCTTAGTCTCTTCTTTGCCCAATTTGATTCCCCTGATTTCGTCTTCTTCTCCAATTGCCACTGCCAACATTTCCAGTACCAGATTGAATAAGTGGGGTAGTAGTGGACATCCCTGTTTCATCCCTGATTCTGCTGGAAATGCTTCCAGTTCATCCCCACTACATATAATATCTGCTGATGGCTTCAAATAGATGCTACCCATTATTCCAAGGAAAACTTTGTTTATTCCTATACTTTACAGTGTCTTCAATAGGAAGGGATGTTGCACTCTGTCAAAAGATTCTTCTGCATCCATTGAGACAGTCACATGGCCTCTGCTAATTCCATTGTTGACATGACCAATGATACTGATGGTTTTCCTAATATTGAACCATCCTTGCATTCCTTTCTATGTCTCTGGAGGTTGAATTTTCCATTGAGCTCTACCTTTTCCACCAAGAAGGTCTGGAATTCTGTTATGTCACTAAATGTCCATCTCCTTGTCTGGTAGATTATGCTCAGTCTCGCTGGATAGGTGATGCTTGGTTGTAGCCCGGGATCTTTTGCTTTGCAAAAAATCATGTTCCAGTTCCTCTGATCTTTCAACGTTGAGGCTGCCAGATCCTATGTGATCCTCATTGTGGTTCCGCAATATCTGAATTGTTTCTTTCTGGCCGCTTGTAGTATTTTCTCCTTTACCTGATAGTTCTGGAGTTTGGCCACATCGTTTCGTGGACTTTTCAATTTGGGATCTCTTTCAGGAGGTATCTGGTGGATTCTCCCAATTTCTATTTTAGCCTCTGGTTCTAGGATCTCAGGGCAGTTTTCCTTGAGTTCTTGGAAGATATTGTCCAGACTAATTTTTTCATCATGATTTTCTGGTAGATCAATGATTCTCAGATTGTCTCTCTTGGATCTGTTTTCCAGGTCAGTTGTTTTTCCATTGAGATATTTTACCTCTTTTTCTAATTTTTCAGTCTTGATGTTTTGTTTGACTGATTCTTGGTTCCTCATAGAATCATTGGCTTTAATTTAGTTGATTCTTGTTTTTAGTGAATTATTCTCCTCAGTTAGTTTTTGAAGCTCCTTTTCCATATGCTCAGATTTCATTTTTAGTTCACACATTTTACTTTTTCAGGAGCTGTTCTTTTCATTGTAATGTTTTTCTAATTTTGCAATTTTGTTTTTATAGGAGGTATTGATTTTATCTTCTACCTCTCTAAGCCGGATTTCAAAGTTCTTTTTGAGCTCATCTAAGAATGCTTTCTGTGCCTGAGATCAGGTCATAGTCGCTGTTAAGGCTTCAGCTGAGAGCATGGAGTCAATACTCTCTCCTTCTGAGTTTGATTCCTCCCTCTCACCATAATAGGATTCCAGAGTCTTTGTTGTTGTCTTTTGGCCTGCTTTCTTCCCATTTTGAGGCAGGACCTTAGCCATGCCCTTCCTCCAGGATTCCTAACCTTTTACTGCTTAAAATTTTCCTCTGAGGCAATAATTACTGTTTTTTTTTTCCAGGTCAGAGGGGGAGATTGAGGCAGCCAGGATTCACTTTGCCATCTTAGTCCCTGAAAGTTCAGATAGGGGGTTTTTAAATTTCCAGGCTGTGGATGGGTAGTTCTGGGAGTAGCTGCTGCCCCTGCCGCGGGCCCTGCCTCTGTCTCTTACCCAGCTCAATCTGATCCCTGCCCTGTGGTAACAGTCCTGGGAATGGCCCTTGTGGTTGGTAGATCAGCTGGCCTGTCTCCACAGTGCCAGGCTGCATCCCCGGGGCCTGTCTCCATGGCTAACTCTCACTTCTATGATTTGATGATATTGCTTACATTCTTTTAACAGCATGGACTAGTATCCATGGTTTTTTGTTGATACTAAAAATCTCAGTGGTTTTCCATATATCCCTACTTGGTCCTCTGATCTGTTTCCAAAGAAGGTGGGATTTGACATGTGATTACATCTATAGCAGTTTTGAATCACAGGAAATAAGAATCCAGTTGGCTACATTTAAGTGGCTTAACAAAGAGCAGTGATATAAGCAGCAGATGTTCTAAGAGCTACCACAGAGAAATATTTTAGGTAAATGAAGGAGTTTATTATCCTCGAATGTTTTGATTGAGACCATTCATTGGTTGTGGCAAATCTTGTGATGGAATTACAATAATTACAATAACAAGAACTCTTATTTCTAAGGTGAGAAGCATCATGACATAGTGGATAGAAAACTAACCTTGGACCAACTTACATTAATAGATGGAGCTCATTTCTCTGGGCATTTCCTATGCCAATGTGTTCATGGTTCTACTCCCTATCATCTATTCTACGGAACCTTAAGTTTTACAAAGTACTTTCTTCACAGCAACTCTGTGGTGTATGTAATGAACCATCGTAAAGGGGAAGGAATTTGATTATAGCTTGAACAGAGATTATCAACTCTACTTCCCCCACACTCTTCCTCTCTAGCATGTCTCTATGATACTTCAGTATGATCAGCATGACCCTGTTGGTTGGTGGCCCACCATGGCCAATGATACAGGGAACTATGGAACCTTGAAGGAATATATTTGTTGAATAAATTCCAGAAGTAGATTTGTGGAAACTCCTTCTGAGAGTGATGCAAATTTTATTTGATCAAATGTATTAATTAATGTATTAATCATGAATTATGTGCATTGCATGTTCAAGCTGGGGCTAGAACAACAAAACAAAACAATCTCTTTACTAAAAAGTTTACATTCTGCTGGAAAATGTAAAAAACAACAAAAACAGGGAAAGTATTGAAAATATAGCTTGGATCTGTAGCACTTTTACTGTGCTGCCTAAGTACTGCTGAGGTTCTGACTCACAAAAGAACTGAAAATACTTCTCTATAAAAAAGCAGCTGGCTGACTGTCACAATTCAGAAGAGAAACAGGAGGTGGCAGTAGTAACTCCTCAGAGAAGTAAACTGGTAGCAATTTCATGGTGAAGCATTAGATAGTAGTAGCAAGCCATTCAACAGACAAGCAGCTGTAGCTGAAAAGGCAGCTCATAGCTTAGGTAAGAAAGCAGTATATTAGATGCCATCAGCAACTTTGTGAAGAAATATTAGGCAGGAGATTTGGAAACAGAGAATTATTTCATCTGGAGCATAATCCTAGAAACGTGAGGTTTCTAGACACCAGTTGTGTGTGAATTGGTGGGAAAATGTTCAATCAGTCAATCAAGCTATTAATAAAAATTTATTAAGTGCCTAGTATGTGCAGCAAGCATTTGTTAAATGTCTTCCATGTCCCAGATACTATGTCAAGCTAAGCACTGAAAATACAACTACAAAAGCAAGATAGTACTTGTATTCAAAGATCATCGACCATCTTAGGGTTGGGGGTATTTATCCTGCTATTCTGTTAAATTAAATGTCATTACTTTGAATTAATGAATCTGAATTTGGCGGGGCTGAGCCTGGGGAAGACTCTCTTTGTGAGTTCAAATCTGGCCTCAGATACTTACTAGCTGTGTGACCCTGGGCAAGTCACTTAACCCTATTTGCCTCAGTTTCCTCATCTATAAAATTAACTGGAGAAGGAAATGACAAACCACTCCAGTATCTTTGCCGAGAAAACCCAAATGGGGTCATGAAGAATTGGATATGACTGGAAAAACTGAACAAAATTATTAAATTATAATTTATATATATATATATATATATATATATATATATATATATATAAAATTATAAAATATTAAAAGAGAAGGCTCTGATAGGGTGGTGGCTTTTAAAAGATACTGCCCCAAAGATTACCTTGAATCTCCACGTGCTTTTCCGAGTGTCGTACTAAAAGGTAACTGAGCTGCACACATATTCTTGACCTGAGTTCAGAGTACAACTTCAGGAACTTACTAGCTATGTGGCCCTGAGCAAGTCAGTTAACCTCTGTTTTCCTCAGTTTCCTTACCTTTAAAATTGGGATAATAATAGCACCTATTGAGCAGGGTTGTTGTGAGGATCAAGTGAAATGTTTGTTTAAAAAAGTGCTTAGTACAGTGTCTGGCACATAGTAGGCACATTATAAATGCTTATCACTTCCCCCCTTGTTCCCTTCTCTTCTATTTCCATTTTATACATAAGAAAATTAAGATGCAGAAAGTCCAAGGTTCATGGATAAAAGATTTTGGAGAAATTAAGGTTAGTCAGGATCATGTTCTCTTTTTTTTGTTGTTAATTAATTTATTTTTCATATTCTCCCTTTTAACTTTGACCTAAAGCATCACCATCAAGTATTTAGTATATGGAAATTTGGTGAAAACCCCTGTGCTTGAAGTTGCAGGAATTGGTTGTAGCCTCAACCTTGCTAGTTACTACATGTGGACGTAAGCCAATGGTTCCCTTCACTCACTCTCTGTGTCTGTAAAACTGGAGGAATAATACTTACACTACCCACCTCACAGGATTAGTATGAGGATCAAATGAGGAAATAGTGCATGCAAAAGCTTTGTAAATTGTAAGGTATCAAGTACTTCTTATAAAGTATAAGTATTTTAAAATTATTCATTCTTAAAATGTCACCTCTTGGCAAGGAAGACATTGTTCCCCTGAAGCCGTGTGCTAATAGGAATAAAGGTAAATGAGCCCGGTTAGGAACCAGAGACTTAACCATCCCACCACTCCAGCTGGCTTCAAAGGCCCTGTCTTTGTAGACACATCAGTAAATTCTTCCATGTGCAACACAGTCTCTCTCTCTTTCTCATGGTATTCTGAAGAATTCTCAGCCCAATTAGCAAACCAAAATTGTTGATCTGTCATCCTCCAAACATTATTCTCTTTTTAATATATAAAAACAAAATATTACGGATGAGTAGAGTTGCATTGGGCTTTCCCTCAGTGAAGCTTTACTGGGTAGCTATAATCTCTTGGGATTTCTTGAGCAGTTTCTGATGTTAACATTTTAATAACAGACACTGAATGTTTTTGTATTATGAATTCTAGTATAGAGGCAGACTCTCTCCCAGAGATGTCTTTAAAGCAGGTGTTTTAAAGTGAATGACTCAATTTCCACACACATTTCTGTGACTGAAACCCATTTTCTTCTAGATGTCAGATTGCCAGAATTTTTTAGGCAGTTGAAGGAGGTGAAAGGGTGTTTACGTAACTTGTACCTTTTTCTAAGGAACTCTGTACTTTACAACTCCTCCCCTCTCCCCTCTCCCAAGGAAATCACAAGTTTATTCTCTTTAGTCTGAATATTGGGAAAACTGAAAAGATGCGTCACCCTCCAGGTTTCATTATAGGGATCGGATATGGACTAAATTTTTGGAGGGTGACCTCAAGACACTGTTGGTAGACTCTGTGAGACTAGAAATCGTGACATAAAAAGATTAGCTGAAGGAACTATAGAATGTTTTATTCTAAGGAAAAGACTGGGGGCAGAGGGCTGTATTATAACTGTATTCAAATATTTGCCACCCATAGGAGGGATTTGAGCTTGCTGTTTGGCCCATGAGAGAAAAAATAAGGCCTAATGGGCACATATTATAAGGAGGTAGATTTTTACTTGACATGAGAGGGTAAGGGAACTTCCTAATAATTAGGACTGCCTGGGTGCAGAACGGATTGCCTTGAAAGATGAGCAGGTATTCATGAATAGAGGGTTTCTGTTATAGACCGGATACCCCCTTGTTAGGGACGATGTAAAGAAGGTTTCTGTTCCATGTTGGAATTGAAAAAACCCCCGCATTCCTTGATAGGCCTGAGAACCTATGTGTAACCCCAGCCCCACAGCCCGCTGGTGTAGACCTCTATTCTCATTGTTGGGGGTCAGTGCCCTACGGCTGTGTGAGTGAGTTGGTGATCATGGAAGGGATCTTTCAGTCTCTTCAGCTTTCTTTACCTTGTCTTCACGTCTCTGCAGAATTTGTGTGTCAGGCTTCTAACTTCAGGAGAGAGGATGGCCAAAGCCGACTACACTTCAGGTTGAAGATGGAAAAGACTCTGGAAGATGACATGAGAGGAGTTGGTAGTCTCTAACAAGTTCCTGTCCCCAGCTTGCTACAGTGGAGACTTCAGGGAATTTTCCTTTTGGGTGAGATCTGGGACTTTCTTGGTTGAGCTGAAATATCTCACTTCCAGTTTGAGAGTTCTTTTCAATCTCTGTTTTCTTTTTTATATTCTCATGTATCCTTTCTCTGATTTCTTTTCTATTATTGAATTGGCTAAATGTGCTTTCCCTTTTGGGTCTCTTTGATATGTGCTGTATATCTTTATTATGGACAATATCTTAGGGAGATTCAGATCCCTCCCCTTCTTCCTAAGTCCTGAAAGTTCAGTTTCTTGAAGGACATTACTGATAACAAGATTGCATTAACTCCCCTCATTTTGTCAGACTTCACCCACTTTACTGGGAATTTAGCATAAGGTGGGGAAGCCAATTTTGTTCAACTCAAGCTTGGGTGGAGACAGATCCTTTTGTCTAGATAGTCCAAAGTTGGGAGTGATCTGGTGTACAGATATTTTCTCTGTCCCAGGCTGATTTGGTGATGGGTGATATCAGCCTCTCATTGGAAGGGTATATAAAAATTGTGAGCCCACCACCATAATTGTCTTTGGTCTAAGAGAAACATGATCATCTTTTTTTATTAATAACCTGCTGGCTTTATTAATAAAATGATTAAACTACCCCCAAACCATGTCTCTCAAATCCTTTCAAATGTCACAGGGGCTGGTATTTGGTGGGGAAAGAGTCAAACCTTGGCTATAAAGCTTGAGGTCCTCCTTCCCCCAGTAATGAAACAGTGACCAGAAGTTAGCTTGAATCCAAAAAACATATCGATGTAATTCTAACCTGGTACTCCCTCTCTCTCTGAGGAGAACATAACAGTGGTTAGTTTCTGCCCTCTACCTCCTGATTCCCCTCCTGGCTGGACTCAAAGTGTCCCTTAGAGAAAGGTAGGGAGAAGAGACTTCAGAGATGCCTCTTCTGCCCTGGATTCACACAATGATACCTCTGTGCCACAGGTGTGTAAGAGCAAGCAAAGAAGTACTTAGCACCTTGTTTCAGCTATTTAATTATTTAGCACCTTGTTTCAAGTTGAGCTTTTGATTATATTCCATCTTTTGTTAAGAAGTAAACTTGTGAACTCTACAATTTATGAACCCTAGAACCTATGAACTCCTTTTTCTAATGCAACAGGAAGGGGAGGAGCTAATAATCATATATCAGGAGAGGCCCAGTCTGGAGAGAGCAGAACTGAAAAGAGAACTCTTGTGGTGGCAGAGTCAAGAAGGAGAAAACTTGTGGTATCCCGGCACTCTATGTTTGTCTGTTTTGTCTGTGTTGATGTTTGTTTGTGATACTTTGTACAGAAGCCCTGAGATGTTATTGGAATCCCTGAAAGAGGGTTTTCTGGTTGTCTGTTTACAGAAGTCCTGGAGGAGGGATTTGGAGGTACTGGGATTGTACTGATGATTTGTGTTGAGTTCTCAGACCTTGTTTGTGGGTCTGTGTTGATTTCTATTTTGATGATTTGTGTTGACCTTTTGGACCTTGTTTCTGGGTCCCTGTTGATTTCACCAGCAGACAGTGAATTGATGATGGTGCTGGCAATGTGCATGAATGCTGTTTTGGCTCTGCTAAGCTTTGTCTTCCCAGAAACGGTGAAGGACTTGAGGTGCACTGGACACTGTGAGCTTCAATATGGAATGGGAACTGGACAAGGAACTGGACAAAGAACTAGACAAGGAGCTGGACAAGAAACTGGGGGCTGCCTGCCTTTGAACCCAGGTGAAAGTTGGATGGATTCAGATAGGAGCTGTGACCATGGAAGAAGAACCATGAAAGCTGAGAGACAGCCTTGTGTCAAGATGAAAAGATCTCTTCTTGGGTACCTGACGCTGACTGAGAAGATTATGATTTACTGTGACCTAGGTGTGGAGAACTTTGACCTTTGTACTTTGTGTCCATTAAGAAGGCAAGCCTCCTTAAGGATAATTGAATTATGGACTTACTAAATAATTGAGTTACTAAATGAGTGTACTTTGTTTAAAACTATGTGACCACTTTGGTGAAAATTATGTGGCCATTTTAGTGATAAGTTGTTATGTCATAACATTGTGAATGCTGTACTTTGATTTCTGTGAATGTGTTGCTTTAATTTACTGCTGAATAAATAGAGTTCACTATACTATGTAATTAGAATCTTGAAGCTGTTCTCAGCAGCAGTCTTCTGGAAAGCTGCTTGTGCTTGGCTTTACAATGTAGTAGATAGCCCTCAAAATACATGGGACCTCACTACATAGGATTCCAAAGTTCTATGACTTCTGGCATATCCAAAGGGCTGAAATTCTGCTTACTTGAAATTGATGATTATTTATGTAATTTGTTTTGTGGGATGCTAGGAAAGTTTCCCCACTAGCTTGGGACCATGGTTTGAAATGTCACCATTACGTGCTTCATTCCTTTTAATTAAACATTTCTTTATTCATCTATTCTCTTTCAAAATGCCAGTACTCCTAGAAGAAATAATAATAATAGCTAGCATTTATGTAGCATATATAGTACTTTAGAATTTGCAACATGCTTTATAAAAATCATCTCATCTTATCCTCACAAGGACCTTGTGAGGTAGGTGCTATTATTCTCCCCATGCATTTTGAGACAGTCCTCTGGTATAAGGGAGTCCTTCTTGGAATGACATGGGGTTCCTCTATTATCTCTTTTCCCTTGCTTTCTACAACTGTGTTCACAGTGTCATATTCCCCCAATGTAGGTGTGGCTGTCAATACAATAAGTCTTTATTCAGGTACCTAGTTAATATTGCAGGAAAGGCCCATGGGTCAGCCAGAGACATTAGGAAAAAAACTCCTTAATGGAGTTTAGGTGCTGAGAATAACATGTAAAACAACAGCAGTCAGTTCAACGTGAAGCTAGGGGATCCTATGTACAAGTCAGGCACATGCACTGACAGAATGTAATTCCCTTAAAGACAGTGCTGGATTTGGAGAGCAGAAAGGGGGTGCTTTAGCAGGGAGGGGTATTCTTCCTGGAGGGGACAGCATGGTCCAAAAATGTTCTTCTGAGAGTGAGAGTCTTATAAAGTACTATGATTTTAGATGGTCTTTTTGGGGCTCGCTGAATTGTATATCAGGGCCAGAGCAAAATATTATTATTATTTTTTTAATGGGGGGTTGTCATCAGGGAGAAAAACCAAGCTGATGGTAGACAAAATATTATTTGGGGGACGTAGCTGTACTGACCTTTGAAAATGTTTTTGTCAGCAGGTTTTTTGTTTTTGTTTATTAATGAGTATGTTCTATAAGCTTACAACTTCCCTTAAGGGGAAACTGTCATAATGGCCTCAAAAACATCAAATCTAATCTTTTTTT
>JAQQSU010020370.1:0-10060 GCA_028627135.1 Pseudochirops cupreus | reverse complement strand
CTTATTTCTCTTCCCAATTTTTCTTCCACTTCCCTTATTTGGTTTTGAAAATCTTTCTTCAGCTCATCTCTAGCTTTAAGGTATTCTTCATGTTTATTGTAGGCCCCTGGTGGGGGTGCTCTGGCTGTGCTCTCCTCCTCCCTCTCTCTCCCATGATCTTTCTTTTCCCCAAAGAAGGAATCAAGGGTTTGGGAGCTGTTCTTACTTTGCTTCTTATGCTTATTCTTACTCATGGTTCTTCAGACCGTGATTTTTTTTAAATCTCTGTGGGGCTCTGCTTCCAGAAGGGAAAGCTCTGTCCCAAATTGCTGGGGTCCTCCCGGCTGCCATAGCTCTTAGGAAGAGGCTAGGAACTCTTCCTATATACTTCCGGCTGACTGGATAGCGAGGACTCCAAGACTGAGGCCCCAGACGGCGATCAGGATCCAGGCCACTCAACGAGAGAGCTCTGGCCTGAGGACAATCGCTCGGTCCCCCTGCTGCCTGCAGGCCGCAGGCAGGAGGCTGCAAAGCCGAGGCGGGTGCAAAACCTCTGCCTTTTGCTTTTCTGCTCTGGAGGCCTTCTGGCCGGACTGCTTATCTCGCCCTTTCACAATTCCCACTCGCAGCTGCTGCTAATCCGCTCACCTGAGAGGCTCCTCAGCTCCTCCCATCCAGCCGCCCCCGGGTCACAGCCGCGGCTTCAGGCCAGGCTGGTTTCAGTTCGCAGTGCTGATATGGTTCCTCGTAGCCGAGCTGACTTTAGTGGGAAGTATCTTTGTGTGCGTTTTGGAGTTCCAGGATTGGTTTAGAGTCCTATTTTATGGGTATTTTGGGGTGGCTATGTGAGAGCTGAGATATGTTGCTGCTGCTACGCTGCCATCTTGGCTCCACCCCTCCCCGAGAGGAAATTTTTGAGCCATTCAAAAAGCAAGTAGTCACAATGACTGTTTGACCTATGTTTGTACCTATGACCTCTTCCAAAGTGGAATGGGTGGGCTCTGAAGGTTCTCCACCACTAGGTACACATCCAGTACCTGCTACTTAGCCACTTGATAGGATATGCTGTAAAGCAGTTCTTTTCAGGCATGGATTGGATTAGATGATCTCTGCCATCCCTTCCCAGGAGCTTCTATGATTCTGAGACCCAGGATGCCTTTGTTCTTATCTTAACTTTGCCACTAATTCACTGTGCTATTTGGCAAGCCCCTTCTCCTCCCTGGTCTGTTTCCTCCTTTCTAAAATTAGCGGGGTGGTCTAAGTCATGATCTGTTAACCTGGAATCCATGGACCCTCTCTTCCTCCCATCCCAACATACAACCCTAGTGGATCCATGGGTCAGTTTCCAGGGTGGATGGGAACAAGGTGAAGTCAGAATTCTTAATATTTTGGTTACTGTTTTTTCAATATAATTGGGGGTTTTTTTGGTCATCCTATGTATTTGCAGGCATTTGGAGAGGGTACATAGGTTTCACCAAAGTGCCCAAGGAGCACACACAATAAAGGATAAGAACTCCTAGGTTAAATGATCTCTAAGGGTGCTTCTGTTCTGCCATTTTGTGAACATATGGATCTCAGAATGTGAGTACTATATATGCTCCCTGCCCTGTCCCTCCCCCTAGGTTCTTGCCCTCAGCCCCAATTCATAAGGGTTAATTGGTCATCACTCCTGGAAAATCAATTTGGAACGGAAACCATGTCATCCACAATGTCTTATTGGTATAATGCAGCCCAACATCTCCCTTCCCCATTCATTTACCTATGACCTGCACAAAAAGCCCATGGAAGAACTCTGAGAAGTCTACAGAACATTTCTTTCCACCTCATTAGCCTTTCCTAGGTGGCTCATGAGGAAATAAAAAATAGAACAGTGAAGTAGAAAGATGACTAATCAGGTCTGAAGAAAAAAGACACTATTTGGCTTCAGGAGAGGCCCCAAGTTCAAATCCTGCCTAGGACTAGTGGCATTACCTTGAGGAAGTCACTTTACTTTTCCAAGTTTTAATCTCCTCCTCTGTAAATCAGATTTAGCTCCCAGGGTTGTACAGAAGATCAAATGAAATGATTCAGGTAATATACTTTGCAAATTTTCACGTGCTACATAAATGTCAGATATTATTATCAAGAAAGTTAGAGGTATCAACACTTGCATGGACCACCTGGTTAGAAATGAGCCTCTTACTGAAGGAACTACCCTAGGGATACAATCTGGGAATGAAATACCTTTTCTCCACTCCTTCCTAACACCCTTTAGGCCCTCAACTTCTCCCTACCCCCACCCCTAATAGAACTCTGCTCCCAGACCTGCGTCCCATCTCCAGACCCACCCCCAGCTTCTTGCCCAAGCTCATTAGATGCAAACCTGGTCCAAAATTCACTGCATTTTTGCTCCCCACTTCCTAGGCAGGAAGATTGTTGGTGACCTTTAAATGTCGCTTCAAAATGCCAGCCTCTGCTAAGTGGCTTCAAACCACGGCAAGCATGCTGGTTGACAGGGGAGAAAGCTGGGTGGCCATGGACTAGGCCCAAGTACCGGTCTAGAGACACAGAATCCTGAGACCAAAACCCCCACAGAAAAGGAAGAATTTTTCCTTGTTTTAATCTAGGAAATTAGATTTTAGTTGTTCACAGTCCTAGTCTCTGGGAAGATCTAAAAGCACAGAATCACAGTTTTTTAAGGAAGACCTAGGAGGACCACCCTCAAAATGGGGAAACTGAGGGCCTGACAGCACATGTGACAATGCCTTTGGTCACAATGGGAGTCAGTGATAGGGCTGGGACTAGGATCCAGAACTGTCTACTCTACCATATAATTTCTAGAATAGCTAGGAGAACAAAGTTTGGCCTTTTAAATCATCCTGCATTCTCTGCTTTTTTTTTTCTCTGAGTTTCTGGTTTCATTAAACAATCATTTATTTATCAATTAGTGGCCTCCTGTTCTATTGCCTGAGGGCTTCAGTTCCTATTACCCAGATCCCATTTATTTGTTGGAACAAATTGCCTGCAGGATTAGAGGAGGAGGAGAGGGGACAGGCAGAGTGAACTTTTCTCAAGAGATGGCTCCTAGCTAGACTGGTATTAGCAAAGACCAAAAAAACCTGCTGAGCTCCATGACCTCTCTCCCAGAGCAGGGATGGCCCATCATTGAGGGGGATCCAAGTGAAGGATGAACGATGAAGAGGAAGAGGCTGCACATGTGCAGCTTGGCCTTTGGCACCATGACTTGTGATTATGGCCAACCAGATGTATGGGGACATTGCCTGGTTGGCTCAGTGGATTGGAGTAACACACTGAGGAGATTGAGGTTCTGAGTTTTATTACCATTACAAAAATGCAGATCCCTAAGCTCCATTCCAAGCTCCTTATTAGAGGCAATTGTGCTTGTCCTTAAGGAAGAGCCGAGTTTAAATCTGTCTCAGATGCAAGGTGAAGGCACCCTTCCAATATTGGTGCCCTGGGCAAACTCCATTTGCCTGGTCTTGGTTATTACTCTGCTTACACAGCTGCATGCCTGAAATCACGCTCTGGGTCATGGAAAGAAGCTGAGATAGAATTCTGATGCCATTAACTTGCTATGCGATTTTATGCAAGTAGAGTATAAACCCCTTTAGTGGACTGAAGAGTGGACTTGGAGTTGGGAGAGGGTTTGAATCCTGCTTCCCACACTTACTAGTTGTGTGGCTATGAGGAAGTCCCCTAGCATCTCTCAAATCTCATTTTCCTCATCTGTAAAATGAAGGTGATAATAGCAGCAGCTACCCCCACAAAACTTGTTTTGAGGACCACACGAGATAAGACATGGGAAACACTTTGAAAGTCTTAAAGTGTTATATCAATGTCAGCTATGATTACTGGCATGCACCCTTGAGAAAGGGCATGTGGTTAAGCAATGCAAGCTCATTCACACTCCTAGATGTCTTCGCACTGCCCCCATTCATTTGCCCATGTGACTAAACAGCAGCAGCATCTTTATATTTGGAGCAAGGCACATTAAACAAAGAAGAAACTCTGGCCCCCTACTGCTCTGCTTCCCTGGGAGGCTTGAAGGGTGAATAGCCCAGGGAACTTCCTGAAAACAGATAGTGCTTAAATTAAAAAAAAAATGCCATCACTTTCTTCACTCAAACTGACAATCCCCTTTTAACTATTTTCAAATTGGCCCTTTTGGATTTTCAGATTGAAAAAAAAGTTTACTAACCAACCGCCTCCCTCCACTTGCTTTTTGTTTTCCTGCAAGGATGTCAAGGACCTCCCTTTTTTTTTCATAAATACATCTCCCACACTCATGTCATGAGCCAATGGCATGCCCCTCTCTGCTCTCCTCCCCATTTCTCTCTCCTCACCAATAATGTAGGAGAGGAAAGTGCCTCTATGGGCAATACACAGCCAGAGGAATTTCTGATCCTGAGCCTGAGTGTTTGAGCACAAACAGCTGAGAGGGCAGGTGGGAGCCTCGAGTGGCTGCCAACTGAGAGACAGTCTCTCCATCAGGGTTCCAGTGTCCCTGTTTTCTGTCCAGAGCCTGAGGGAAGATAAGGGGGAGGGGGAACAGGAAACTCAACTGACTCTACAACTCTTCCAAAAGTTTCCATTTCTACAAATAGGCTGATCCAGAGACATTCTTCTTTTTTCCCAATGGTGTTGGCATAAGCCCAGAAATGACTGCATTGCTCTTCCAGGTGGTATAAAAACCACAGTCAGTGACATCGTCAACTTAGCCCAAGGTCACAGAGCAAAGCATATGGGAGAGCTGGAAAAAGCAACTGCAGGGATGTTGTTTCTTTGGTGAGTTTTTACACCACAAGAGTGAGAGAATGATGATGATGATGACGATGATGATGATGATGATGATGACTCTGATGATGATGATGATGATGACGATGATGACAATGATGATGATGATGACTCTGATGATGATGATGACTCTGATGATGACTCTGATGATGATGATGATGACAATGATGATGATCACAGTGATGATGATGACTACGCTGATAGAGACGAGGAAGACAATGATGAAAACCACAGTAACAATAACTCTAATAATAACTAGCATTTACATAATGCTTTAAGATTTGCAAAAACAATTTATATATTTTATCTGATTTGATCCTCACAGCAATCTTGATCCTAGCTTCTGAGGAATTCCAATTCCTTCTTGTCCAATTGGCCTAAGAGATTTCATCCTCCCTCAGGTCAGCCCTCCCTTCTTAATTCAGTCCTCATCTCTTTCTCAAACTTAGCTACTGACCATAATTTGGTGCCATAATGTATTCAGCTATTCCTCAATCTATGGGAATCTTCTTAGTTTCTAGTTCTTGGCCACCACAGAGAGCTGCTATAAATATGTGTGTGCATATGGGTCTTTTAATTCTTTCTTTGACAGGCTCTACTCTAGATTTTTCCAACAGGCCGCTCCAGCCTTCCTCTCTTCCACTTCTTGGCTCCCTTTTATATATCACCTTTCTCCATTAGAATATGAGCTCCTTGAGGGCATGGATCATGTTTCTTTCTGCTTATATTTATATCCTCAGTGCTTATCACAGTTCCTGTGACATAGAAATTACCTAATAAATACTTGTTGACCAACTCCCTGACTGATTTATAATCCTCATTTACAGATGAGAAAATTATATGACAACAACCAATGATGACAAAAAATATAGGAAACAAAAACTAGCACCCTCCCCAAAAGAAAACAAAACCTTTCCTTTCCCCATGAAGGATATACAGATTCAACTGACAAATATTTATTAAACCCATACTATGCACAAGGTACTATGCCAGCTACAAAGACCAAGAATGAAACTATTGTCTACCTTCAAGGAGCTGACATTCTATAGCATAATACTAAGTCTGGAAGGAGTTGGGGAAGGGGAGATGCAAGGAGACAGGGAAAAGGAGGGAGGTGGGGAAGTAACATGCAATAGGCTTAGAAAGGAAAGTAGGAGGCTTTAAATACTAAACAAAGGCATTCTATTAGATCCAAGATATAAGAGGGAGTTTGAGTAGAGAAGAGACAGGGTCAGACCTATGCTTTAGGAATATCCCTTAGAATATCATAATAGTATCTCACACACTTGAATGGACAAATACCCCCTCTCTGGCATAAACTCCCACATAAATATATTATCTAAAACATGAACTGAACTGAACACAATATTCCCAATGTAGTTTGACCAGCATAAAGTATAGAAATGCTGATACTTCCCTAGTCTAAGACATGATACAGGGTTTCCCAAAAGTCTTAGGGCTTTTTTGAGTTATTAAGGCTTATAATATTTAAGCTATTAAGGCTTAAAGCTGCCCTAAGACTTTTGGGACACTCCATATTACCCTTTACCCAGTCCAAGAACTCATTCTTTTATTTTTTAAATTTTATTTATTTATTTATTATATTTATTTTATTTTTTTATGTCTAGGATATCACACTATTAACCCACATTGACCTTAGAGACTGCTAAAAATCCCAAATTTTTTTTCATCCACACCATTGTCTGATTATGCCTTGTACTTGTGAAGTTGATTTTTTTAAAACATATGTTAAAGGTATATATTTAATCCCTGTTGAAGTTAATCTTATTAGATTCAGTTCAGCATTCAAATCTGTCAAGATTTTTTTGGACCCTATCTCTGTCATCTAACACCTCTCCAATCCCTCCTAGTCCTGTGCCATGGGCAGACTTGCAAGATTGCCAACTATGTCTTTTTCACAAGCAACTGATAAAAATGTTAAGCTGCACAGGGTCAAACTGGGACAATTCACTTGAATTCTCCTTCCAAGTTGACACTAAACAAAATATGACTACTTTTAGTCCAGCCACTCAAGCAATTCTGAGTGTTTCTAATTGTACTATCATCTAACCCACATTTATTTACCATTTCCCAAAGAATAGCATGAGACTTGATTAAATGCTTTGTTTGAATCTAAGCAATCCTGTCATCTGCCAGGATAGTGCCCCTGCCCAAAAAGGAGTTAAGATTAGTCTGCTAAGAACCTGTTTTTTATGTATCCACAAAGGCATTTTGTCATCATGGCTTCTTTTTCTAGAACTTCCGCAGCACTTCTTTAACACATCTAGCATTTTTCCAGAGAGATTAAGCTCACTGATCTATAGTTTGCAGACCCCATCTTCTTTGCCTTTTTTTTCTTTAATATTGAAACATTTGCACTTCTCTAATCCTGAACTTCATCTTGCATTCATTCCACATTATCTTTCAAAGATCATTCTTAGAGACTTGGTTCTTTAGTATTCAGGCATAAAATTGATTTGGGTTAGGTGACTGAACTCATTGATGGCAAAGAGGTTATTTCTTACCATCTCCCTACTTATCACAAGTATCAACTTTCTATTAGCCACTTTTGTTCTGTCATTTCCAACCAGAAGATTATTCTTCTTGGGAGAGAAATCAGAAAATAAGAATTGGACAGTTCTCCCTTCTCTCTGTCATTCAATGTCCTTGCTGCCAATACCCTCAGATTACATTCCTATGACTTCTCTGATTCTAACACTGCTTTAAAAAAAAGAAACTTTTTGTTCTTGTAAGTAGTTTTCCTCACTAGTCTCACTTTGTTGAGAAGTTCAGGTTCCTGACATTTTGTAGGATACAACCACACTTTTATGGTCCTTCTCTATTCCCTGCTTTTGCTGTCATCTTCTGTACTTTCAAAAAAAATCTATGTACTCACATCATTTTTGTTTTAGGCAACTCTCCCTATTCCTCTTCATTAGAATTGTTTCTTTTACTTTCTTCTTTCTTCTGCCAAGTTCTCTTTATCCTAGCTTCACAACATCATATTAAATATGTCCCATTCCCTCCTCTGAAACTGCCAGCACCCTGGTCCAAACCCTCATCATCTCACACCTAGACTACTGCAGTAACCCACTGGTGGGTCTGCCTGCATCGTCTCCCCCTGTTCTGGTTCATCCTACATTCAGTCATTATGGTGAGCTTCCTAAAGTGAAGGTCTGATCATGTTCCCTCCCCACATTCCATTCTATAACCTCTATAATCCCTATTATTCCCCAAATTAAATATACGTGCCTCTTTCCTTTTAAAGCCTTTCATAAGCCCCTTCCTACCTTTCTAGTCTTTTAGTACTTTACTTTCTCTGCTCCACATACTTTGGGATCTAGTGATACTGACATCCTGGCTGTTCCTTGCACAAGGTACTCTATTTCTACACTCTGTGCCTTTTCCCTAGTTGACCCTCATGTCTGGAATATGCTTCCTCCTCATCTCCCCATCCTGGCTTCCTTCAAAACTCAGCTAAAACCCTACATTCTGCAAGAAGTCTTTCCTAATTATTACTTAATTCTAGTTCCCTTCCTTCTTTTGAGATTGCCCCTAATTTATCCTGTCTCTATCTTGTTTGAATATAATTTGTCGTCATTTTGTTCCCCTCCCCCCATTAGAATGGGAACTCTGTGAGGGTAAGGACTATTTTTGTCTTTGATTGTATTCCCAGAATTTAGCACAGTGTCTAATTCATAAAAAGTACTTAATAAATGCTTGTTAACAACTTCACTCATTATGTCTTCAGAATTTAATTCTTGAGATCTATCTGGCGTAGTCTGACTTCTAATCCAATGGATCTTACCTATACTTCCTCAGAAGCTTTTGAAATTTGACCATCATGTATATGTGTGTCTGTGTTTGTTTGTGTGTGTGTGTGTGTATGCACACACGTGTATGTGTAGAAGTATATAGATGTATAGATGTATGTATGTATAAACACACACATACATATATATGGGTGTGTATGTATTGGTATGCATATGTGTATATGTATATGTGTGTCTTGTGTATCCATATATTTTGACTATGCCTGACTTTCCTCTTTTTCTATATCCCTATTCTAAGATAAAGTGGTCACTTCCTCCCAAGATACTCATCATTCCCACTCCAGATTCTTTTTGTTGATAAGAACCAAGTTTGAAAGAGTAGCACCCTTCATAGAGCCCTCCATCTAGTGAACAATGACTCAATCATTAAAACATATCAAGAAAATTGAAGGAATCAGATTAGTCAAAGAAAAGATTAAGCTATCGCTCTTTGCAGATGATAGGATGATATACTTAGATAATCCTAGAGAATCAAGTAAAAAACTACTTGAGATAATAAATTTAGCAGAGTTGCAGGATATAAAATAAATTCATATAAATCCTCAGCATTCCTATATATTTCTAATAAAATGCAACAACAAGAAATAGAAAGAGAAATTCCATTTAAAATTACTGTACACATTGTAAAATATTTGGGAATCTACCTGCCAAAATAAACCTAGGACCTACATGAACAAAATTGCGAAACACTTTTCACACAAATAAAGTTAAATCTAAATAATTGGAAAAATATCCGTTGCTCATGGTTAGGTCAAGCTAATATAATAAAAATGACAATTTTACCTAAATTCATTTACATATTTAGTGCTATACCAATCAATCTACCAAAAAAATTATTTTATAGAGCTAGAAAAAAATAGTAACAAAATTCGTCTAGAAGAACAAAAGGTCCAGAATATCAAGGGAGTTAAGGAAAAGAAATGCTAGGGAAGGTGGCCTAACCATACCAGATTTTAATCTGTATTAAAAGCAGCAGTCATCAAAACTGCTTCTTACTGGCTGAGGAATAGGGTAGTGGATCAGGTGGATAGTGGAATAGATTAGGTACACAAGACTCAGCAGTCAATGACTATAGTAATCTACTATATGATAAACCCAAAGACCCCAGCTTCTGGGATAAGGACTCATTATTTGACAAAACTACTGGTAAAACTGGAATATAGTACAGCAGAAACTGGGCATAGACCAATATCTAACACTGTATACCAAAATCAAGTCTAAATGGGTGCATGATCTAAGTATAAAGGCTGATACTATAAGCAATCTGGGAGAGCAAGGAATAGTTTACCTTTCAGATTTATGGAGAAGGGAAGATTTTATGATCAAACAAGAGTTAGAGAACATTATGAAATGCAAAATGGATAATTTTGATTACATTAAATTGAAAAGTTTTTATACAAATAAAATCAATGTAACCAAGAATAGGAGGGAAGTAGAAAATTGGAAAATATTTT
>JAQQSU010002037.1:0-14797 GCA_028627135.1 Pseudochirops cupreus | reverse complement strand
ATATCTGAGGTGCAAGAGTACTGAGTTTCTCAGTTCTCTGGGCTGCTTCTCAGGCAGGCTCACTGTAGTAAAAGGGCAGGGCTGTAGTTTGCTGATTGACCAGGTGGTTCTAAAGCACACCTGGGCTTTTGTTGTTAGAGCTTGCTGGCTCCACCCACCTGGGCTTGGCTCATACAGTCTCCCTTCCCCCTTCCTCAGTGATTTCCAAGCCTGGGGCTGTTTACACTTATGCAAGTACTCTAGGTGGGGCTTTTATCTCTTGATTTTGTGTGTGTGTGTCAGGGAGGGGGATAAGAGCCCCTAGATTTCATTCCTCCATCCCAACTTCTGAAAGTCTGGGCATGTAGCTTCAAAAATCCAGGCTGTGGGTTGCAAGCCCCAGGAAAAACCGCTGACCCTGCTATGAGCCCCGTGTTCCCTCCTACCCAGTTCTGTTGGTCCTCTGCTCCATGGAGAGACAGCTGCAGAAGCCTCCGGCTGGATGCGTCTGCTGGGTGGGGCTTCTCAGTCTGCTGCACTCTGCTCTCAGGTCCGAGATGGTGCCACTCCTGTGTGCTCTGCCTTCTCTCTGCCCAGACCTGAGTAGGCACTTTTCTGGGCTGAGAATCTGTCACTCTCTGTCTCCCAATGGGTTCTGTCACTCTTAAATCCGCTCAAATTTACTTTTTAGCTTTTAAGGATGAAATTCTTGGGGAGCTTGGAGAGGTTACTGCTTACTTTCCGCCATCTTAGCTCCACCCCTCAGGTACTTTTTCTAACTCATTTTTCTGCCAACATTTTAACTTTGTACTTTTACATAACAGTTGGATTCTGGTCCTCCACTATCCCTAATTTATTGTGCTGGGTCTCAGGTCTTCACTGATGTCTTCCACTGGGTTCCAAAGTTTTCTTATGTATAAATTTAGTCTCTGAGTGTCTCTGGGCCCATGAAAAGCCATTGCATGGTACTGCATTAGGAAACCATTCCACTGCGTGCCAGAAGTCAACAAGGATGGAGCCCCCAAACAGTTCTTGTTGCACTCTTTTCTTCCCCTGGTTTACAATAAAGTTTTGTCACCTGATATCAATGTGGTGCTCTGTTGTTCTTCATCTGAACTCTCCTATTACACTAGAGTAATCAAGCCCATGTGCTAACAGCATTCAGAATCCCAACACTGTTTTTGAATGGGTTTGTTCAGACTGATTTGATTCCTTTTTAAACTATTCTGCTTATGCTAATTAAAGTGAGCTCTGTTATCCATTTGCAGTATCCTGTTTTGTAGAGATAGAATGATAGTTTCCATCTGGACATACATTTAGAATGCAGCAATCTCTGGAAAATTTTCAGGTTCATTAGATGTTGCAGAAACCCAATGAAATTTTCTCTTAGAGCAGCTTGTTTTCCCATCTGAAGATGATGAAGTGACTTTCAAGCAACCTCCATATTCAATAACCCAGAGATAAGAGGGTGTCAAGAAGAGAATATAATTTCCTATCAGTTTCCCTGTTTGGATTTCCAACCCTTTATTATCTTCCCTGCTCCAAAGAAAAGCTCATCAGCAGGAAACTCCTCATCACAGAGATTACCTCAACTTTGTTAGGGAGACCTCATCAGAACCCTCAGTAAGCTCTGCCCCTCTGATTGCAGGGCTGGAAGGCAGAGCAAAAAAACAAACAAAAAAAAACAACTCCTTCCAAATCCTGAATGGAAAGAGGGCACTGAAACCCAGGAAACTCTTCATTTCCCATTAAATGTTCACTTTGGATGCCAATACACAATTATCCTTCCCCTCACCAGCTATCTTTTCCCCTCCACAACTTTTTAGTTTCCTTTAGTGTGTTGTCTTCCCCCCTTAGATTGTAATCTCCTTGAAAGCAAAGACTAGCTTCTCTTTTCTTCTTTGTGCCTTCAATACTGAGCACATTACTTAACACCTAGTAGGTACTTAATAGAGGGTTTTTTATTGGAATTGTATCGTACTGTATTGTATTGTATTAAAAAGAGATGATGATACTGTCACAGGCTGCAAAAAGGGCAAGAAGTCTTAAGTGCTGAGAAAAGGGGATTGCATTTGGCCAATAACAGATAGTTGGAAATTTAACTAGCTTTTTATGTCTAGGAATTGAGATAATTTGTTGAACATAAAATGCTAACACCTTACTTCTCCCATAAATATCAAGCATATTTGAATGAGGAATGAGAGCACTGTTTCCTTCTCCAGGCTCTCACTTTTCTATATATTTCAGAACCGGGGATGACTCCTGTCTGTGTGGCTATTTCATTCTCTTTCTTGACATTTTCTTTCTTCAAGTATTTGTGAAGTTGTAAGGCAGCCCAATAGTGAAAGTCAATAACTGTGTGCTTAGTTATGCTTTCTTCAGTTTCCTGATTTTCTCTTGCCACTGATCTTTGCTTTTCACTAGCCATCCCTTTGCACCCACCTGTTTCCTCCAACAGAAAGCAAACAAACAAAAGACAAATTAAAAACTTTAAACCTGTTGTCCCTGACATATGCAGGTCATTTGAAGGGCTTAAGGTTCTATAGCAACCAAGAACAGAAACTCCCGAGGAACAAGAAAAGGATCTTTAAACATGTATATTTTTTAACAAATGACATTTCAGAGGAGCTGACACCAATCCCAGTTCTGAAGGGAGTAACAAGGCAGGAAATTTGAACAGAAGCAGCAGAAGAGAATTTACATCTTTCTGATTCTCCAGAGTCTCTTGGACAAGCTGCCCATTTATTCAGAAAGAATAAGTGTAGGTGGCGCAATGAATAGAGCATCAGCCCTGGAGTCAGCAGGACCTGAGTTCAAATCCAGCCTCAAACAAAAAAACTAGCCCTGTGACCTTGGGCAACTCACTTAACTCCACTCTATTGCTTAAGTATTAAAGTTGTGTGTGTGATTGTGTATGTGTGTGTGTGTGCATGTGTGTGTGTTTCATTGAATTTTGCAGAGCTTTGATGATGATGAAGTGATCTGAGCTTTCTAGGGCTCCAATGCCCAGGGAGGACAGGCTTCCTTCTGCTGGGCCCATTAGCTTTTGTGTTCAGTCTCCACTCCCCTGGCCGTGGCCCACCAAGCTTTTAAGGTCACTTTAGTCACTACACCTCTGTCCAAGGCCCTCTTACTTCACAAAGATTTCTCTTGTCTGCAAGCCAAAAATAGATCTTGACTGACTTTTGCTATGTTTTAAACCCTGGATTTTCCTGCCTCCATGAAACACGTTAGTGGTTTTAGGTTTTAAGAGGAAGCATTGTGAGAGGTGAATTTTGCTTACAGTTTTCTCTAGATGCAACAATGACATAATGGATAATGTGAGATTTAGAATCAGGCTGACCTGAGTCTGAATAATTCCTCAGATGCACATGGACTATGAGATCCAATGAAAATGTTAGATTTTCTCTAGTGGCTCAAGTCTAGCCTGCTTCTGCCTTAATGAAAGGTTGATAATAATAGTTTGCTGAGAAAATAAAATTTGGCAATATATGTGAAATTCTTTATAATCATTATGGCATTATGTAAATACAACCTAACATTATTAATGGATTGAGCTACTTAGTAAAATGGCTTCAGGCCACTTTACTTCAGATTTCTTACATCTAAAAAAGCACACGTTGGATTAACTTGATTTTTACATCCTTCCTGGTTCTGATTTCCATGACTCTAGGATTCTGGAGAAATCTAGGAATTCCCAGGGCATGTCAATATCACAAGATATCAGGTTATGAAGATCAAGAAACTGGGGAACTGCAGATGGTGATTCTTTTCAAGCATCTCTTGAACTGTCTAATTCCCCATTTTTGTTCCCTGAGTCTCTGTGATTCTATAATACTGAGCATCAAGAGAGGGTAGACTTGTGAGGTCATCTGAGGACAAGATGGATCCTGGCTGAGAAGTCAGTGGACATCACAGCCATTCCTCCTGTAGACTATCAGCCCAGCTTCTCTCTCTGAAAGTATTTTATCTTATTTTTTCACATCAAACTCTCATTTTCCAGCTCCAGGCTTCTGTAGCCCCTGAGTGACCGAGGGACACACACCTGGCAACCCTGAGGGCTGCTGTCCAGTAGTCTCTGCTGATAACAAGGACAGAGATTTCAAACATGTTTTTCCACTTGTGTTTTTCCCTTGGATGCAGGGACACATCTGGGGATGCCTGAGGCAGGAATGGTCCCTAGAACTCCTCATGGACCTGCACTTCTCTGTGGACACAATTGTCAGTGACTAATCACCTGGTCAGTAAGAGATGGTGTGGATTTGGGGGCCCAGGGAAGGCTTATAATCATGCTTTGGTCCTATATCACAGTCCTTGTCCTTGACATGGGCTCAGCTAATGCCCCTTTGTGTTTTCTCAGGTGTGGAGGGAGAACTTGACCTGGCCATCTGCCCCAGAACAGGCCTTTGCAGCTTCAGGAGTTTTCTCAGCAGATTAAGCCTAGAATGTTTGATTTTGTACTGGTTCTGTACTGGCAGCTCTTGGCTCTCCCCAGGCTTGGGGCTTTATCTAATGTTCATGGATATGTGGTGTCTTGTACTGAGAAAGATTTATCTGTTGCTTTCTGTCCTGCTCCTCTCACTGCTGCTGCAGCTTCCAGCCTCTGAGAACAGGACAGAGGAGCCACCCTGCTTCCCCCGAATCAGACCCAGCATTGTCAGAAATGGGGATCTCATGATTGGGACTTTTCTCCCCATATTTTCAGTTGAAGTGAGCAGTGACACAGGAGCCAAACTCTTTGGGAGTAAACCTGACAAGGACTGTCGGGATTATAAGTAAGTGCCTGCTGCTGGGGCTCTGAGCAGGCCAGTGATTACAGAGGTCTTTACTGAGGGGCAGGGAGGCAGACAGGACTCTGCCTGCTGACACAAGTGTCTCCTCTATCCTCTCTTCTCTGGCTTTTGTTGCTTATAGTTTCCAGTCATCTGTTGTTCTCTCTGAGCTACAGAGGGAAAGGATGATCTCTGTCTCCCTGCCTTCTGCCTCTTTTTGTCTCTTTGTGTCTGCATATACATCTGTGTCTGCCTCTCGATCTCTTCTCTCTGTTATATTGAGGCAGTTGAGATATCTGGAGCTTTGTCTTGGTTCTAATCATTCATTTTATTAATGTCAGTTGGATGCCTGAGATAGGGAAGAAAAAAGAAAAATAAAGAAATTTACATGACAATTTAGTTGTGTATGAAGGAGTCGAAAAGTGTGCAAGGTAATTTGCTGTTTCATGCGCAATCTTCTGTTTCGTATTATTTCATAAATTAAAGTGTAATACATTTTGAGAATGGGTCCATGCACATTTGGGCTTGAGTGGTTTTAGTTGCCACTAAACAAACACTGAAAAGTCTTAGTCTCGGATTAAATATGAAAAATTAACCCTATTTATTTTCAAGAGAAGACATGCTGAGAAAAAAACATAACTCAAGCTAAAAAAATATTTAATAAAATGTAAGATTCTGTTCTTAAGGAGACAACTGAGCAATGTATAATATTGAATAAGAGAAACAGATACACAGACTTCATAATAATAATCATAGGTTGGTTGGTTGGTGGAACCCTAGTACAGTTTGTAGTGGTTGAGAGTTAATGTCATACTAACAGTGGAACATGTTAGGGAGCTTCTTATCCCCCTGATGAATAACATTGTTATTCATGACTCTAATAAAGGTATGGATGGTATTCTTATCAAATATGAAAAAGAGATAAGGACTGAGGTTACAAGAAGATGGATAACTGAGACAGGGTTCAAGTGGACCAGACAGTCCATGATGTTGTTTTGAAATAGAAATAAACTCAATTCAGTAGGCGTAATTCTAAAATGTCTAATTTGGAATTAAAAAAGGAAATAAAATAAAACCCTTTCCAGGACTGAATACTGCAGGCAGGATTCTGGAGCCATTTTTCTAAAAGAAATCAGAATTTATTGGATGCACACTCAACGTCATAGTCATCCTGATCAATTACCCTGTTCTCTAGATGTGTTTAGCGCATGTCTCTTTGTTGTAGCTTTCACCACCAACCAGAAATTGCCAAATAGAGACTTCCGATAAGTAATACTTCTTCATATTTAGTGCAAATCAGACCCCATCTGTCTCTGCTCAACACTATTAATTCTTGGATTCTTCTCTTCCCCTCCTAATACCCCTTGTTTTCCTTCTATACTTCAGGACACAGCAATCAAATCTATAGTATTATTCAAGGAAAGGACATGACAATAGATTGTTCCATGTCTCCACTCACCATCTGAATGATGTTTGTTTGAGAAGTTTGAGAAAGTTTGAGAAAGAAGGACTATATTGTATTTTGTATTAGTATCTCCACACCTAGCACAGTGCTGGAAACCAGATGAGCACTCAGTGTTTTCATCATCCATATGTTACAAAAAAGAATATTTAGGTTATACAGAAGGAAGATCTTTTGTTTCCTAAAAATTGTAACAATATGAATCAGGTGTAAAAAAGAGATCAAGGGAGGTAGGATTGAAACCAAGAATCACCCACCCAGCAAAATTGAGTACAGTGTTCCAGGGGAAAATATGGTCATTGCAGCAGCAAGCACCCTAGCATACCCAAGATGGCTGCTAGCACAGGTTCTTAGATCTGCTTTTCTAAAGGAAAGCAACTGAAAATGGATTAACAATCTTACTTTAATCAATCAAGTTTATATCATTTACCTAGTTCAGGGGAAAAGGTCAGTACCCTGAACTTCAGAGAATTCAAACAGAGTACAAACGAGTTACAAGCAGAAGTTACAAGCAGACAAAGAAACAAATCAGCAGACAGGCCTCCAGCCATCTGACCATTACATCAGTTACCTATTCAGTTATCAGAGAGGGAAGCACCAACATCTGGGTTTTTCAAAGCCAGGGGGCTCAACGACTTCCCAGAGTCTCATCTGGCCAAATCATAAAACTCTTTCCAAAATGAGTCCCAAAGCAAAACCTCACATCAGCAGTATATATAGCCTTCTCCTGGATCAGAGAATGTCACAGCCCTCTTGACCCACTGCCCAAGCACAAAGTAATAAGGCTTGGGCATTCCTGATGAACAAGCCTCCCACCACAAGCTCCATGTGACCACATTCAGCCTACTGGGGGCAGAGTATACTTTCAAATGGGGGAAGATTCTCAGAGTCACTTAAGCCACTTATGCAAAGGGCCTAGGGACAGGGAAGATCTTCAGATTCCCATAACAGTCATACAATGAGGTAGAGGACTTCCAAGCAATCTTGAAAAAAACAGAACTGAATAGAAAATTTGACATTCAAATACAAGAAGCATGAGAAGGTAAACATGGAAAAGAATTCATAAGGAACTTATCAAAGTTGAACTATTTACACACCAACATGGAAAAATGATAATTATAACTTATGAAACTTTTCTCAGTATGAGGATAGTTGAAGAGAATATAAATGTATGTATATGTATACATACACGTATGTCTACATAGGTGAGTATATATGCATATGAATACATATGTGAGTGTGTGTATGTATGTGTACATAGACAGAGGGTGCAGGATCAGTTGAATAGGATGGGATAATATTTTAAAAGGTGAAATTGAGAGGTGGGAGAGGAATAGTATGAGAGGAGACAGGAAGAGACAGAATGGGCTTAATCCTCTCATATAAAAGAGGCAAGGGATAATTGTTACAATGGAGGGGAAGAACAGAAAGGCAAAAGGGAATAGGTCAACCTTACTCTCATTGAAGTTGGCTTAGGGAAGTAATGACATACATTCTAAATTTGGTATCTTGGCCTACAGGAGAGTAGGGGGGAAGGAGATGAGAAGGGAGAGGATGGAGGGGAGGGCAGGTTGGGGAGAGGGTTGTTAGAAGCACACACTTTTGTAAAGGAACAGGGACAAGGTAAAGAATAGAACAAGTGGGAGGTGGAATAGCAAGGAGGGAAATATACAGGTACTGGGGTAGGGAGATCCATCTTGCGCTACCGGAAAGTCAGAGGTTGATGGGGGAGGATATAGGCAAGAGCTGATTAGGGGAGAGGGTATGTAGTGGGATCACTATTTTGGGGTGGTGGGTAGGGGAGAGATGAGGAGAAAATCTGTAAATCAAAATCTCATGGAAATGAATTATGTAAACTAAAAATAAACAAAAGTTTATAATTGAAAAAAAATAAAAATTAAAAAATTTTAAAAAGAAGTCAGTCACGGGATCGTCCCTTTAATTTGAAGAAGAAAAAAAATCAAGCTGGGAGGGGTTGCTGTTCCAAAGAGAAACAGTTACCATTGCCATTTACTGTATGCCAGGAGCACCCAAAATATAGCCATTAAGTGGAGCTTGAGCATGAACCTCTTGTGGTCCAATCTACGAGTTTCAGAGTGAGCCTGGTAGAAGGTTAAGTAGGGTTCTAGAACTAAAAGTCCTGTTCCCCCATCTAAATCCTCCCTATTGTTTCTTCCTCTTGCATCTCATTTGTATAAGATAATTACTTTTTTGGCTGTTCTTGAACAGTTCTACTTTTTGAAGTCATGCCATACTTAGGTCTGCCTTTATAATAAACTGCCTAATTACTGATAACAACTTTAGACATAGGTTTTACATTTTACATACATAAAAAGTAAACAGTCTATCCTTATTGAGTTCCCTGTAATTGGTGATTGGTATGTACATTATATTTCTCTTGGCTCTTGTATGTCAAATCTTTTATTAAATTCAGGTTGTTTTTTTTTTTTAAACAAAGTCCTGAAAGTCCAACTATTCATTAAATGTCCATGTTTTATTCAGAATTATCTTTAGCTTTGCTGTGTATGGTATTTTCAGCCAGAAACCTAGTTCTTTTGCTATTTGATATACCATGCTCTTTTTTTCAAATTAATTAATTAATTAATTTTTTTTTAAGTTTTCAACATTCACTTCCAGAAATTTTACATTTTTTTCTCTCTCCCTCCCTTCTCCCCTCATCAGGACAGTATACAATCTGATATGGGCTCTATAATACATTCCTGTTAAACGCATTTTCACATAAGTCATATTGCATAGGAGAATTATAATGAAAGGGAGAAATCATGAGAAAGAAAAACAAAACAAAACAAAAAATAATCTGCTTCATTCTGCGTTATGGACTCCACATTTCTTTCTCTGGATGCACATGGTATTTTCCATCATGTGCCCTTTGTAATTGTTTTAGGTCCTTAAATTGCTGAGAAGGGCAAAGTCTATCAACATCAGTCATTGCATACCATGGCTGTTACTGTGTGCAATGTTCTCCTGGTTCTGCTCAATTCACTCAGCATCAGTTCATAGAGGTATTTCAGTTTTGGTTTTCTTTTTTTGAAGTTTGCCTGTTCACCATTTCTTATAGCACAATAGTATTCCATTACAGTCATATACCACAACTTCTTCAGCCATTCCCCAATTGATGGTCACCCTCTCATTTTCTAGGTCTTGGACACAACAAAAAGAACTGCAATAAATATTTTTGTACATGTGGGTCATTTTCCCATTTTTATAATCCCTTTGTGATACACCCCTAGAAAGTGGTATTGCTGGGTCAAAAGACATCTACATTTTTCAGCCCTTTGGGTGTAGTTCCAAATTGCTCTCCAGAATGATTGGATCAGCTCACAGTTCCACCAACAAGGAATTATTGCTCCAACTTTCCCACATCTTCCCCAACATTTATCATTTTCCTGTTTTGTCATGTTAGCCAATTTGATAGGTATGATGTTGTACCTCAGAGCTGTTTTGATTTGCATTTCTCTGACCAATACTGATTTAGAGCATTTTTTCAAATGACTCTACATAGTTTTAATTTCTTTCTCTGAAAACTGCCTTTTCATATCCTTTGACCATTTATTAACTGGAGCATGACTTGTATTCTCATAAATTTGACTCAGTTTTCTATATATTTTAGAAATGAAGTGTTTATCAGAGACACTAATTGTAAAAATGCTTTCCCAGTTTTCTGCTTCTCTCCTAAGCTTGATTCCATTGGCTTTGTTTGTGCAAAAACTTTTCAATTTAGTGTAATCAAAATTATTCATTTTGCATTTCATAATGTTCACTCTCTCTTGTTTGGTAATAAATTCTACATTCTCCACATATATGATTGATAACTTTATTCCTTGATCCCCTAATTTGTTTATAGTATTAGCCTTTATAACTAGATTATGTACTCATTTGGACTTTACTTTGGTGCCGTGTCAGAAATTGGTTTATGCCCAGTTTCTGTCATGTTATCTTCCAATTTTTTTCCCAGCAGTTTTTGACAAATAGTGAATTCTTTTCCCAGAAGCTGGGTTCTTTGGGTGTAACAGTAGATTACTCTCATCATTGACTACTGTGTCTTATGTACCTAACCTATTCCACTGATCTACCACTCTATTTCTTAGCAAGGATCAAGTAGTTTGGATAATTGCTGCTTTATAATACAATCTAAGATCTCATATGACTAGGCCACCTTCCTTAGCCTTTCTTTTCATTGATCCCCTTGATACTCTAGAACTTTTCTTCTTCCAGATGAATTTTGATATTATTTTTTCTAACCTTAAAATATTTTTGGTAGTTTATCACTGAATAAGTAAAATAGTTTAGGTAGAATCATTTTTATTAAATTAGCTCAGCCTACTCATGAGGAGCTGATGTTTTTCCAATTATTTAGAACTGACTTTATAAGTGTGAAAAGTGTTTTGTAGTTGTGTTCATATAATTCCTGAGTTTCTTTTGGCAGGTAGACTCCCAAATATTTTATAATGTCTACGGTGACTTTAAATGGAATTTCTTTTTCTATCTCTTCTGGTTTGGCTTTGTTAGCAATATATACAAATGCCAGTGATTTATGTGGGTTTATTTTACATCCTGTAATGTTGTTGTTTGTTGTTGTTTATTAAAGTCATTTATTATTTCAAGTAGTTTTTACTTGATTCTCTAGGATTCTCTCATTATATCATATTATCTCCAAAGAGTGATAACTTAGTTTCTTCTTTGTCTATTCTCTTTCCTTCAATTTCTTTTCTCTTATTGCGAAAGCTAACATTTCTAGTGCCACATTGAATAACAGTGGTGACAATAGATATCCTTATTTCACTCCCAGTCTTATTGGAAATGCATCTACCTTATCCACATTACACGTAATGTGTGTTGAAGATTTTAGATGCTAGTTATCTTTTTAAGGAAGCCTCCACTTACTCCTGTGTGCTCCAGGGTTTTAATAGGAATGAGTGTTGTATTTTGTTGAAAGTTTTTTCTGAATCAGTTGACGTAATCATATGGTTTCTTTTTGTTTTTGTTGTTGATATGGTTAATTATGCTCATAGTTTCCCTAATATTGAACCAGTGCTGCATTCTCGGTATAAATTCTATGTGTTCAAAGCGTATTATTCGCTTGATAAGTTGCTGTAATCTTTTTTTGCTAATATTTTATTTTAACTTTTTGCATCCATATTCATCAGGGGAATTGGTCTATAATTTTCTTCCCCTGTTTGGGCCTTTACTGGTTTAGGTATTAGTGCCATATTTGTGTCTTAAGAATAATTTTTTAGCATTACTTCTTCACCAATTTTTCCAAATAGTCTATATAGTATGGCAGTTAATCGTTCCTTAAATGTTTAATAGAATACATAGAATTTAATAGAATTCATTTATAAATCCATCTGGGATTTTTTCCTAGGAAATTCATTGATGACCTGTTCAATTTCTTTTTCTGAGATGGGGTTATTTAAGTATTTTATTTCCTTTTCTGTTATTCTGGGCAACTTATATTTTTGTAAATATTCATCCATTTCACTAAGATTGTCAAATTTATAGGTATGCAGTGGGGCAAAATGATTCCTAATTATCGTTTTAGTTTCCTCTTCATTGATGGTGAATTCACCCCTTTCATTGTTCATATTGATAATTTGATTTTCCTCTTTTTTAAATCAAATTAACCAAAGGTTTGTCAGTTATATTTTTTTTCATAAAACCAGGTCTTAGTTTCATTTATTAGTTCAATAGTTTTCTGTATTTCAGCTTTATTAATCTCTCTTTTGGTTTTCAATATTTCTAAATTGGTGTTTAATTGAGGATTTCTTATTTGTTCTTTTTTAGCTTTTTTAGTCGCATGTCAATTTTATTGATCTCCTCTTTCTCTATTTTATTCATGTAAACATTCAGAAATATAAAACTTCCCCTAAGAACCACTTTTGCTGCATCCCATAGGTTTTGGTATGATGTCTCATTATTGTCATCCTCTTGAATGAAGTTACTAATAGTTTCTACAATTTGTTTTTTGACCCACTCATTCTTTACAATTAGATTACTTAGTTTCCAATGAGTTTTTAGTCTATCTCTCCATGGACCTTTATTATATACAATTTTTATTGCATCATGATCTGAAAAGGATGCATTTAATATTTCTGCCTTTCTGCACTGGATTGTGAGGGTTTTGTGCCCTAGTAAATGGTCAATTTTTGTGTATGTGCCATGTACTGCTGAGAAAAAGGTATATTCCTTTTTATTTCCATTCAATTTTCTCCAGAGGTCCACCATATCTATCTTTTCTAAAATTCTATTCACCTCCTTAATTTCTTTATTGTTTATTTTGAGTTTAGATTCATCAGGTTCAGAGAGAGGGAGCTTGAGATCCCTCACTAGTATAGTTTTGCTGTCTATTTCTTCCTCTAACTCCCTTATCTTCTCTAAGAATCTGGATGCTATACCACTGGATGTATATGTGTTTACTAATGATATTGCTTCGTTATTTATGTTGCCTTTTAGCAGGATATAGTTTGCTTCCTTCTCTCTTTTGATTAGACCTATTTTTTCTTTGGCTTTGTCTGAGATTAGGATTGCTACACCTGCTTTTTTTTTTTACTTCAGCAGAAGCATAATATATTCTACTCTAATCTTTTACCTTTACCCTGTGTGTATCTTCCTGTTTCAAATGTGTTTCTTGTACATAACAAATTGTAGGAGTATGGTTTTTAATTCATTCTGCTACCTACTTCTGTTTTATGAGAGAGTTCATTATGTTCACATTCAGTTATGATTACTATGTCTTTTTCTTCATACTATCTCTCTCACCCTAATTTATGCTTTTATTTCTCACTACTCTCCTCAAAAGAGTTTTCCTTGTGACCTCTGGCCCCTCAGTCTTCCCTTCCTTCTATCAGTCACCTTCCCTTTTACCCTTACTACTCCTTCCTTCCCTTCTAACTATCCCCCCTTCCCCTTTTCTTCCCTCTTTTCCCTCCTACTGCCTGTAGAGCAAGTTAGATTTCTGTACTCAACTAAGTGTGCTATTTCCTCCTTGAACAAAATCTGATGAGAGTAAAATTCAAACAATGCTCATTTTCCTCTGTCTCTTCTCTCTACTATATATTTTTGTGCCTCTTCAGGTGATGTACTATAACCTTTTCTGCCTCCTCCATTCCTCTTCTCCTTATTTCATTTAATGACCATCCCTTGCCTGAAAGATTATGTTCAATTTTTCTGGGTAATTGATCCTTGGTTGTAGTCAAAACTCCTTTGCATTACAGAATATCATATTCCAGTCCCTCTGATATAGAAGCTGCAAGGTCCTGTGTCATACTGATTGTAATTCTGTGATATTAGAATTGTTTGTTTCTGACTGCTTACAATATTTTCTTCTTGACCTGATAATTCTGGAATTTGGCTACAATATTTTTTTGACATTTTCAATGTGTGATCTCTTTCAAGAGGTAATAGGTGGATTCTTTCAATGACTATTTTAATCTCCAGTTCTAGGGCCTCAAGCAGTTTTCCTTAATGATTTCTTAGAAGATACTATCCAATCTCTTTTTTTTTTCTTCATGGCTTTCTGGTAGACCAATAATTCTTAGATTATCTCTCCTGGATCTATTTTCCAGGTGAGCTGTTTTTCCAATGGATATTTTACATTTAATTCATTCTTTTCATTCTTTAGAATTTGACTGATTCTTGATGCCTCATAGAGTCATTAGTTTCTACTTGTCCTATTCTAATTTTTAATTAATTGTTTTCTCCAGTTTGGTTTTGTTAACTGCTTATTTATTTGGTGAATTTTACTTTTTAAGGAGTTGTTCCCTTTGGTGATTTTTCCCCATTTTTTCCAATTGTACTTTGAAAAGAATTGATTGATTTTTCTTCTACCTCTCTAATTTGACTTTTAAAATCATTCTTGAGAGGGGAAGCCAAGATGGCGGCGTAGCAGCAGCAACATATCGCAGCTCTAACATAGCCACCCCAAAATACCCATAAAATATGACTCTAAACTAATCCTAGAACTCCAAAATGCACACAAAGATACTTCCCACTAAAGTCAGCTCGGCTACAAGGAACCATATCAGCACTGTGAACCGAAACCAGCCTGGCCTGAAGCTCTGGCTGAGCCCCGGGGGCAGCTGGATGGGAGGAGCCTCAGATTAGCGGCAGCTGTGAGCAGAGTTCAGAACTAGGTCAGTGGAGCTTGCGAGGTCTTGGGAGAAAAGCAGTCCAGCTGAAAGGCCTCCAGGGCTAGAAAGCAAAAGGCTTTGCACCCGCCTCCACGTTGCAGCTTCTGTGCCCATGGCCTGCACACAGCAGGGGGACTAAGCGATTGTTCAGAGGCCAAGTGCTCTCATGTTGAGTGGCCTGGATCCGGATTGCAGTCTTGGGCCTTGGTCCTGGAGTCTTCATTATCCAGTGAGCCAGAGTGTATCAGCAATGCAGTATTCACAATGCCTACAGTAACTATAAATATGCTGATATAGTTATTAATCACAAAATGGAACAGGCTCTCTACATAAGAAATATAGATAGTGCATTCATTTAAATACCAGAAAACTGAGTCCCAAAACCAGAAAGTCAAAGCCAACCCAGTAGTGATGAAGTTGGCACATGTGGTCAA